>JAHPZR010001619.1:45000-82500 GCA_019787425.1 Platygyra sinensis
TTCGATTTAAGCCGGTGTAAATATTAGAGAGGTTAAGCATGATGTTTACGGCAAACGGCAAACGGCAAAAATGAAACTTTTGCCGTCTGTCTTCAGCTCTCTGTACGGTAGAATCAAAATATTTGTATTTGCAGTGAACAGTTAGAGACACTTTTCTATTTTTGTATGACTTAATTGAGGATTACAAGAAAAGAATAGAAAATCACAAGTGACCTTTGCCGTTCGCCGTCTGCCGTAAACGTCATGCTTAAACTCACTATTAACTCAAGTTAACCATACCATGCACTATTGCTACAATGATAGTTTATCCAGTACAAAGCGTTTTCTGATTTTAGAATTGACTTTCGCAAATTTCGTTTCTCCTCGTTGTGATATTTCAGAATACATAATTAGGGACGGACCATCATATTTTTGAGGGGGGTGGGGGGCGGAAGCTGAGGTTGGCCAATCCTTACAAACAATGCCGGCAGCACAACAACAAAACTGAAAACGCTGAAAAAAAAAATCGTGCAAGTCGAAGGAGATCCGGGGAGTACTCAAGCAAGTGCCTTTTACTATCCTAATTTTGGTTTTTGATATTTTTCAAAGTATCATGGCTAACAGAAAAAAAATCATACACAACCTAAGGGTGTCCTCCCCGGTCCCCCTCCCTCAAAAAAATAGTTGTCAAACACCAAGTACGTATTCATGTTTTGCAACCAATCCCAAGAGATTCAAATAACATGTTGGATGACAGAAAAGTTACCTAACTAAAAGCAATCTTTTGTTTTTATCACATATATTGCGTGAAAACCCAAATATGCAAATGAGTATCATTCTGATCTTCTAATTTATTCTCTAAGTGAATCCGCATAAAAGAGCTGCATATGTGATAAAAGCGGGTGTAAGGTGCAAACAATTTATGCGGCTGGTTCCTATTCATGTAGGCGAGACATTTTTGCCTGATGTTTTCAGGTCGTTATATATATTCCACATAGTAAACAAAACCTCCTAACCCCAAAAGTACGATGCACTACCCTTACTTGAAGTTATTTCGGCTTTACCAAACAAGGTTACTTTAATAAATACCTGTCGATAAGCCTGTTAAGAATTCCCCTTTGACTCGGACTCGGCTGTGTTAAACGTGAAAAACCATATACATGCCCTCGTAATTTGTTTTAACCATTAACTGTCGTAAGTCTTATAACCGGTTTTTTATATCAAGCAACCGAAACCGTAAAACGTCAGTCCTAAACAAACAGTGATTGATCTCTTAACCCAATATAAACCATAATATAGAAATTCTATGCGAGTAGCTGGTACAGTTTCCGACCAATTCTCAACTATTTGCAACAAAAATACTATTTTTGTTGCAAATATCTGAGATAGCCCGGGCAGTGGTAAATAGATTCTAATGGGTGGTGACTTTAACCGCTAGCCTTTTTATGGTTGACGATTAAGTTAATTTCCTTACGATTAACAAAAATCTTTGAAAGTAACTCCCATTCTTTTAAAAGGTTAAAAATTAATGTTCATTGCTTAAAAATATTAAAACTAAATTTTGATCACTGAAAACATATTTAAGGTCTACTTCAGTGTGAAAAAGGTTATTATTTCAAGAATTTTTTCCAAATATCAAGTATCCAGGCTTTTCGATTGCCTGATGTGTTATCAAAACACAAGACGAGACACAAAAAAATCTTTACAAGAGATGTTGTGACTTTCTGGCTATTTTTTTTCTCACGGTTAACTTTTTATACGGCTAACGGTTAAAATGTTCAGTTTTTACGCCTAACAAGCTACACTGTTTTTGGCACGTTTCTCGGCTACTGTATAACGGTTACTCGTATTGAGACTCGGCAAGACTAGTGGATCCCTTGTACGTCACGGCATTGTACAATAATAGTCATAAATATAAAATTCTAGTCTACGACTAAAGCGCTATATCTTTCCCAGCACTAACTTAAGAGCAAATCAACGCAAGATTTGCTTGAGAATGCTGCTTTTCTTCCTCGCCAAGTTCTTGTCCGGGCTGAGCTTGTCCAGAAGTTTGTGGAATATCGCTTCAATGTTGAGATTAAACTTCGCCGAGGTGGCGAGCCATTGACACTTCCACTTTCCCTCCAGGTAAACGCACGCACTGATTTTAATGCCATAAGCGTTGTGAAAGGTTGGCTCGGACAAATTAGGAATATCAGATTTGTTAGATACAATGATGGTTGGAATCTTCCGGTTTCTGTCAGCACAGCAACTCTCAATTTCCTCCATGTATCTGTCCAGTTTGGTAAAGGATTCCGGTTTGTCTAAAGAATACACCAAGACTGCTGCATCAGCCTTGTGGATGGCTAATCTCCTCATGGCAGGAAACTCGTACGTTCCCGAGGTGTCGATGATGTGAAGCTCATAGGCTTTGTTCCTGTGGCTAAAATGCTTTACATAAAACTCCTCCACTGTGGGAACGTGTTCGTGGTTGTACTCCTCACCGACAAGATGTCGGACAATCGAACTTTTTCCCACTCCGGAATCCCCGAAAATGACTAAAGTGAACTTCTTGAAATAGACATGTTGGTCGGATGTGTCCGTCTCGTCAAAGAGAGCGGACTCCATCATGGATGCGTCATAAATGAGGCGATTTCTGGGCAACTAAGCTTCATGAAAACAAAACTCAACCTTTGGGGGTTACACGCTATCTCACTGGATTGCCTACAACGAAGCTTGAATAAATATTTGATTCCACTTCAGTGTAACACTATACGGCGAGAAACTGAAGGCCGATGACAACATCACGGTTCCTCGTTGAGACATGAATAACACTGGAAAAACATCAGGATCGCGAGGTCGTATACAGTCAATAGAGTAAAACACTCTAAACTCAATCACTACATGCACTCTATCACTTAAACTCTGATATTATAGGAAAAGCAAATTCAAGGCTTGCATTCTAAGAAGAGACATGCATTTTTTCATGTTTTCCCATTAAAAATTTCCGTAAAACACACCATTTGAAACTCCGCCCTAAATTACTAAGTCGGCGACAATTTTTCATATTCATCATGCCACCGTCTGTGAGACAAATCGGCTTATAAAAGCCCCGCACCTTTTGACTTCGGAACTAGTTCTTTCTTTAAAAGAACTGATGTGCTAAACGGCCTGTTCTTTTCAT
Organism: Platygyra sinensis; assembly: GCA_019787425.1. Lineage (NCBI taxonomy): Eukaryota > Metazoa > Cnidaria > Anthozoa > Scleractinia > Merulinidae > Platygyra > Platygyra sinensis. The sequence continues at coordinate 48,143 of JAHPZR010001619.1, forward strand.
GAGCTACATCTTAAAGTTTTTTTTCTTCGGAAAGCTATCAACAGTTAAAGAAATCTTATTTAAGTTCGATTAGAGCAGAGTTGACTGATTAAGTGGTTAATTACAATTAATTAACTAAGGCAGATAATTTCAAGTCTCTTGTATGAAAAAAAAAACATAGTAAAAATGATTATCAGATAGTTGTGATCGTGTGTACAGAGAGATCTGCTTCATTCACCGCGAGTCATGCGATGACAACAGAGTGCCATCGTGTTGCCCCTGGGCACTTGAATCCATCAACAAGATTTCGAGGGCTTTTTTTGCTTTCGCCCGAGAGAGGCAGCTTCAGCCACGCTGAACAGACCGTCACTATCACGTCGTTTCTACCCTTTGTCTCTGTCCCTTCAAGACAGCCGCAGTTGACTTAATTTCTGTCAAAACGGGTGTGGTACTTCAAGGCGCCACTGAAATTAAACCGTAAATAAGTCGCATTCTTGTGTAAGAGAGATCATAAGGGCTTAGACCTTTACTCTATATATACTACATGTAAGCGGTAATTGATAGGAAAACCAGTCAGTGCAGAGTAGATAAGGACTAGTTGTACTTTCATTTGTGCGCAGTCACTAGTCATCATCGGCCAGTGCGAATCTTATTATTTCTTATTAGGTAGGCAACATAGATTTCTTTTATTTCCCTTTACTTAGTACGCAGCTTGTTGTCCCTCAGTGTGCCTGAAAATACCTTATGATTGAATCGTAATCAACATTCTCTATGTAATTTACCAAATGCAAGTGATAACTAATTTCGGCAGGGCAGACGCATGAAAACCTGACGTCAATTTTAATAATCTGACCAAACTAACATAGCAGTCAAGATAAAATGACTTCACTCATTAACGTAATTCTTTAGTATTGCATTGCGCATCCCTAGGTACTGCGCACGATTTTCGCGTCACTAGCGCCGCGCGGATGAGCGTGTGCACGTACAAAACCCTGAAACTAAGCTCGATAGCGAAATAAATTGTGTTTTTCTCTTAAACGAGCACGGTGAACCCCGATTTTTCTTTCAGGTATTTGCTAAGAACAGTCTAATAAAGAACATATTTGATGTGAGGTATACATGAAATAATTCATATATTTGAATTGCAGTTGTAGATCCAAGTGAAGAATGATCATCGCAGTTAATTTTCCAATTTAAGCAATTGCTGGAAATTGAATATGAATTATTTATTGAGTGTTCCCGATTTGAATGGCCCGCCTTAACAGCTCATTGATATTTGCATATGTCGCGCCATTCTGCCCGATGATCCAGATTAAGAAGAATGTCATTTGCATTTGTACGGAGTAAGATACCACAATGAAGGCAACATTGTTTGCTTGAAAGTGTTTTTCGCATCATCTTCCAATCAGCTTTGCGCAGTGGCATTACCGTAGCCAGTGAGGAGAATCCGAGGCGCGGTTATTGCTGATTGAAAACTTTTCCCAATACCCCGCAAGACGACTTGAAATACAGTCGGCTTTGCAATTTTTGTCGGTCCACACGTGGACACTACTAAGTAAAGAAAAATCTATAACGTGAACACGTTTCAGTTCTTTGTGTATCCAAGTTTCTTGTTAAAAAGAAATACGTTATCAGTGCCGAGGTCTTGACAGTACCATTGGACAGACCGAGCGCAGAAAAGCCCGTACAAGAAATTAAAGACCGAGGACTGATATTCTCCTGGCAGGTCGCGAGCAAGCTTGGTTATTAAGGGACTTTTTACGCGTAAAAATGTCAACTGCCTTAAGCGTCACTGTTGCATTTTCGTAATTGTTTAACAAAACAACTTGAATGGATTAGTTTCCTCAACCTGAAGAGTTTGCTTTGCCTATCTTTCCCTACCTCACGAAGAACGAAATATGTACTGAATTAGATACCACAATGAAGCCAGGATTGTTTGCTTTAAATTGTCTTTTTTGCATCTTCTTCAATAGCCCTTTTCACGGTTAGCTTTCCTCATTTGCATTACAATAAAATCTAGCATGTATGCGAGGCAATTTCGGGCTATTTCGCACTTTTAGCCCGAAATTGCCTCGCATTCACGTTGATTACATTGTAATGCAAATGAGAAAAATTAACCGTGAAAAGGGCTATTAGCTTTTGCACAGTGGCATTACCGTAGCCAGTGAGGCGTATCCGAGGCGCGGTTATTGCTGATTGAAAACTTTTCCCAATACCCCGCAAGACGACTTGAAATACAGTCTGCTTGGCAATTTTTGTCGGTCCATATGTGGACCTTTCAAAAGAAAAATAAATACTTTGCTCCTATGAATTTAAGGTATTCTCCACATATCTCAGGGCCGAGGTCTTCACAGTAAGGAAGGACGAACTATAGCCGCATTGAAGTCCATACAAGAAATTGAAAACCAAGGGCTGACATTCTTCCGGTAGGTCTCGAACAAACTTGGTTATTGAGAGATTTATTGCACAACTGTACATGTTCAAACTAGTTATTATGTACTGAATCGAAACCTAAGCTTAAAGGGCGCAATTCAGATCAAGAGCCGACTTAGCTTTTACTCACCTGGATCTAACGTTTTGAAGAATTTAAAGACATTCTTTTTGCATGAAACCTTATCGTTTCTAAAAAAATGTGATCCCCAGCACTACAAGAAAGCGTGGTTGCGAGGGATTATACGGGACAGTATCCTCGGTTCAGTATGCTTGGAAAATATTGAACAGGGAAAAAGAGCAATCTGGTTGGCGGATTTAAGTTACTGGCCCTGCAGACTAACTAAGTCGTGTGATAATAAACTCTTACTCAACCTTGCCCGAGGGTCTTACCTGGAAATATTGGTCTGAACACAAAATCGATCGATGGCCAACATTCTCTAATAAGGCTTGAACAAGCTAGGCTAGTAAATGGTTTATTTTATGGTACTCGAAAACAAAACACAAAATATTTGGTTTAATATACGACCGTTTCCAAGGGTTCGGAAATTTTTTGTCTCCAACGGTCTGTACGGCACAATCTCGACCAAGAAAGACCCAATCATGGCTACCTTGGACAACGCCCTTCTCTCCACATTTATATTTCCTTTGTTTTGTCTACTCATAAATCAGGGCACAGTTTCGCCATCAAGCAAAACCACCGTTCTTGAGAAATTTAGAAGCAAGAAGCAAGGATGTTTAATGATTGTGGGATCAGATTTATAGAATCACGCGAGCCATCAATTTTACATAAAAACCACCTGAGTTGTAATTGTGAGCCAAAGATGGTTTTTTTGCATTGCAGCATACGTAATTGTTTAATGAACAACTTTCAGTGGATTGATTTTCAGGTGATTTTCGCCACTTTAAGAGTTAGCTACTTGCCTTTTATTTAATTTAGCAAGAAAACATCTCTTGTGATCTGAAAATCAGAAATATTTCAGTCTGGAACTTCTTTCGCTTGAATTTCGGAGAAAAATCGATAATATGTACTTATTGACTGCGTGGGAGGGCCGGACGGGAAAATATTTGGCTCAAAGTCAGGGCGCGCTCGGTCCGTACGTCCTGACCGAGAGCCAAATATTTTCCCGTCCGGCCCGACCTTACTCAGTCAATGAGCATTTTATCATATGATCACTTAGTGTTGAAAATTCTATTTGGACCTAAATAGGACGCGATTGCATAAGATCAGACGGCTGCGCGCGCGCTGAACGATTACATAAAATTTTCTATAATAGAAATTTGTCATTTACTTCTTCGCGTCGAACCAGAAACTCACAATTCATCGAAAAAAACAACTCATTTTCTCATTTTTGTTTTTCAATTGCAATTCATGCTAAAAAAGCCAACAGAAAGTTGAGATAAAGCTGTCAAAAACCTAGCGAGTGGCAAAAGGTTGAAGATTCACGAAAATGTCGGCGTCGTTTCAAGCTATTTGTCGACCTCTTGGATTCTCTTAAACAAGGGACAACCAGCAACTGAATATTTATGACACAAAAGTTGGCCGCAACAAAATTGTTTTCGTCATTAACTAGCATCGATTTTGCCGTAGCCCTTTGGTTCTAGTAGGGCAGTACGCATTTCTAGTAGGGCCGTACGTGTTTTTCCGGCCCTATCACTTCGATGCTTACGGCCCTCATACGGGACCTTTCCTCTTATGGTTTTCCAAAGAAAGTTGCGCTCGGGGCCGTACGGGTCATATGATAAATGCGAAGAAGAAAGGATCAATATCAGTATCTGGGCAACTGCTCACCTGCCCCTCCCCTAACCCATCATGTTATAATAAGTTAATAAGTTAGTGTTACTGTTGGGTTAGGGGAGCGATAGCTGTGCAGTTACCCAGATACTGATATATTGATCCACAAGATACGTGTATTTCCAAGAATCCGATCTATTATCGGAAGATTGTTGCGTGCTTTGGGAAAAAATGAACTTTTAAATTTAATAAGGGTCGTTTCTCATACTAGAAACACCGAAATGAGTACAATTTACTAAGTTTAAAGTCTGGAACTTGTTTTCGTTCTTTTTAGTTAGTTTTTTGATCAACCTCGGAACTACAAAAATCCGCCTTTTTATCTTAGAAAACCTCGCGCTAGTTACTGCGAAATCGCGAATGAAGTCGGTGGCCTTGGCCAAATTCGTCAATTGTCTCTCTTTAATATTGTGCCGATTTCATTGAGCGTTCCCGATTTGAATGGCCCGCCGTAACAGCTCATTGATATTTGCATATGTCGCGCCATTCTGCCCGATGATCCAGATTAAGAAGAATGTCATTTGCATTTGTACGGAGTCAGATACCACAATGAAGGCAACATTGTGTGCTTGAAAGTTTTTTTTCGCATTATCTTGCAATCAGCTTTGCGCAGTGGCATTACCGTAGCCAGTGAGGCGTATCCGAGGCGCGGTTATTGCTGATTGAAAACTTTTCCCAATACCCCGCAAGACGACTTGAAATACAGTCGGCTTTGCAATTTTTGTCGGTCCACACGTGGACCCTACTACGTAAAGAAAAATCTATAACGTGAACACGTTTTTCCTTTTTGTGTCATTTTTCGTCAAAACGAAATATGTTGCTCTTGTGAGTGAGACGAATTACATGTCTGAAACGGGTAATTCGTCTTACTAAGACGGCCACCTCGATTAGGTATAAATCAGTTGCTTAGACGAATTATGTGGCTAAATTCGTCTTCGATTAATTCGTCTGTCAGCACGTCTCTAAGACGGATTTATACCTAGACGAGTTGTCCGTCCTAGGAGGCTTAATCGTCCGACGTCTCAGGCTGAGATGGATAAATCGTCTTCTAATATAAATTCGGCGTCGGATAATTCGTTTCTAGTATAAATTCGGCCAGTTAAAGTTCTTGTGCGTAGATTTCAGTGCCGGCGAGGTCTTGGATATACGGATGGACGGACCGAGTGCGTATAGAAGCCCTTACATGAAATTTAAGACCAAGGGCTGATATTCTCCCTGCAGGTCTTGAGCAAGCATGGTTATTAAGGCAGATTTTTTACAGGACTGAACATTCCAACATAAAGTGCGCAATTCTGATCGAGAGCCGACTAAGCGTTTACTCACGTCTAACGTGTGAAAAACAACAAGAAGAAAGACAACCTTCTTACGTGTAAGCTCATCCTTTTAAAAATGTTATCCCTGACACTACAAGAAATCGTGCAAGAATGGTTGGGAGGGATCATTCAGCAATTGGAAAATATTAGACTCGAAAAAAAGCAATCTGATTGGCTGATCTTAGTTATTGCCTCTGAACTAACTTTGTTATTTGACAATGTAAGATACGGGCCGAGGATCATAGTACAGAGGGGAATGGTTATGAAACTCGTCAAACTTCTTACTTGTATGTTATTGTTCTGTTTTTTGGCCTTGACCCTGCACAAAACACAATAGTTGTTTACTCCGCACTGAGGAACTAACCAATAGAAACGTGCTGGTTACGTAATTTATGCATAGTATATGAGCACAAAACAAAAGATCGTGCCGGGTCGTGGACCTTCCAACATAAATCTTGGCATCTTTGTTTACTCCTTTGATGTTTGCCGAGTTTCATAACCTGTCCCCTCTATTAACTATGCGAGGATTTTGCCCTTCGATTAACGGACCACGTCCTCCCAGTCCAATGTAGCCCTATTCCTTTTGTTTCTGTACCCATTTCTTGAGAGGAAAGTTTCGCCATCAGGTGAAACTACCACTCTTGGGGAATTTAAAAGAGAATGAAACAACGCAATAAAATCACTGCTTCATTGTAAACATCGTGCTAAGTGGCATTAGGTTTACAGAATCACCCGAGCCATTACTTGGAAATAAAAGTAGCAATAATTTCGGCTAAGTGTTTTAAGCTTTTCCGAATGTTCAGTCATTTGTGCTTCCTTTAAAAAAAATCAAGCAATAAAACCAATTTCTCCAGGTTGAAATCTGATGCAAACCGCAATTTATACAAATCACCCTTTTTGCTCAAAGAAACGGCTGTGCCGTCTCTGTGGAAAACAAAAGCATTTAAGCACAGGAGTAACATTGGTAACTATCAACTGCCAAAGATGTTTGTATTGCATTGCCGTATAATCGTTCAATAAACAAATCATTAAAGAATGATTAGTTTGCTCAACCTAAAGAGTTTGCTTTGCCTTCTTTCTAATTTAATTTAACAAGACAAGATTTTCAAGGTCAGAAACAAAAATATCTGGCTTAGGAAGACCTGCATATGTAATCACATGAAGTCAAGGTTGTTTGCTTCAATTATAAATTGTTTTTCGCATCCTCTTGCAGTCAGCTTTGCGCAGTGGCATTACCGTGGCCAGTGAGGAGAATCCGAGGCGCGGTTATTGCTGATTGAAAACTTTTCCCAATACCCCGCAAGACGACTTGAAACACAGTCAGCTTTGCAATTTTCCTCGGTCCACACATGGACCCTACTAAATTAAAGAAAAATACTGTGAACACTCTTTTTCTTTAATTTTTGTGTCATTTCTTGTTAAAAGGAAATACGTTGCTCTAAAGTTCTTGTGCGTAGGCCTCAGTGCCGAGGTCTTGACAGTACGGAAGGACGGAGCGAGCGCAGAGAAGTCCTTACAAGAAATTAAAGACCAAGGGCTGATATTCTCCCGGCAGGTCTCGAGCAAGCAAGGTTATTAAGGGAATTTTTACACGATTGAACACGTTCAGAAAAAAAAATCAATCTATTATGAACTGAAAAGACCGGCACCGCAATTCTGATCGAGAGCTGACTTAGCGTTTACTCATCACGCCTAGCCTCAGTTTAAAAACAAGAAGAAGAAAGACAACCTGTTTACGTGTAAGCTCGTCCGTTTAAAAATTTTAGCCCTAACACTACAAGAAAACGTCGAAGAATGGTTGCGAGGGATTATTCAGCGATTGGAGAATGATAGACTGGGAAAAAAGCAATTTGATTGGCTGATTTTAGTTATTGATAATGTAAGATAAGGACTGAACATTTTGCCCGTCGCCTTGAACCACACCCTCCCAAGTCAACGTAATGGAAGCTTGGCTTCATTGTAAACATCTTACTAAGAGAAAGATCGTGTAAGAATTGTGAACTTAGATTAGGCATAGAGTCACCCGAAGCATCAATTTGAAATAAAATTTAGCATAATTTTGGCTAAAAGTTTTTTCAACTGTGAACCGATTTTTTTCAGGTTGAAATCTTATGTAAACGGCAATTTAAGTAAATCACCCTTATTGCCTAAAGTAACGGCTGTGCTGTCTCTGTGGAAACCAGAAACATTTAAGCGCAGGAGTAACATTGGTAACTGTCAACTGCCTAAAGTGTTTTCTTTACACTTCCGCAATTGTTTAATGAAGCAATTTTAAAGGATTAGTTTCCTCAACCTGAAGAGTTTGCTTTTTCTTCTTGTTATTTAATTTAGCAAGAAAAGACTTTGAGGGCCAAACTCAGAAATATCTAGCTTACAAAGACTGACATCTGTACGGAGTTAGTCGCCAGAATGAAGGCAAGATTGATATTTCTTCAAATTGCTTCCCGCATCTTCTTGCTGTAGTGGCAGTGGCCAGCACTACCGTAGCTAGTGAGGTGTATTCGAGGCGTGGTTATTGCTGATTAAAAACTTTTTCAAATACCCCGCAAGACGTCTTGAAATACAATTAACTTTGCAATTTTTGCCTGTACATACGTGGTCCCCTCAAAATAAACTCAAATGAGTTCGTCTTATGAGGATAAACTCTTGTGCATTCATCTCAGTGCCGCAGTCTTGACAGTACGGAAGGACGGACCGAGCACTCAAAGATCGTGCAAGGACGTTAAGTAGATCGGAGCAAACTTGGCCGATAATGAGATTGGTTACACGAGTGAACATATCACGGTACAAAAAAAATATAAGATCAGGACTGGGAAGCAATTTAAACTTAATCGTTTCTTACTATTTTTCCTACTGAATGTCTTTGAGGGGGCAGTTTCGCCGTCAGGCAAAACCACCGTTCTTGAGAAATTTAAAAGTCAGTGAACCAACGGAATAACCACTGGCTTCTTTGTAAACGTGTTACAAGACTCAAGATCTTTTAATCATTGTGGGATCAGATACATGGAATCACGCGAATCATCATACATCGGGCTTCGTGTGGCTGCAAGTCATTTAGCGACCATAGTTTGAGGCGCCTTGCAGCCGCAAGATGGCAGGATTCCATTAAAGTTTTTGTTCATTTTTGGACAATGTGGAGATAATTTTAAATAAAATCTGTTTCTGAAAAGAAAAGTAGGGGTCACCGAACCGAACGTCCAAGATCGTTAAATTCAAGCAAAACTATAGCAATGGCCATCTGCCCTATCAATGTTCATTTTAGTACTAAGCGCGCGCGCTCGATGCATGACGTGGCATGTGATTTTGCGTGCGCAGTAGGGATGCGCACGCACGCATGTATTCTTCAAGTTTTACTCAACCGGAAGAGTTAGCTTTGCATTCTTTGCATTCTAAGGCAAGATTTTTAACTTTTGGCATATACTGAATTAGCTACATACCACAATGAGGGCAAGAGTGATTGCTTTAAATTGTTTTTTGCATCTTCTTGCAATCAGCTTTGCGCAGTGGCATTACCGTAGCCAGTGAGGAGTATCCGAGGCGCGGTTATTGCTGATTGAAAACTTTTCCCAATACCCCGCAAAACGACTTGAAATACAGTCGGCTTTGCAATTTTTGTCAGTCCATGCGTGGACCCTGATAAATAAAAATATGTATATACATCAGCTAAAAGACTCGTGCATTTGCTAGAATCTCAGATCTCAGACACAAATTAAACACATTTAAGGTAAAACAGTGGCAGGACCCGGGGCTCGGTTCCCGAAGGTCCCGAAAAGTGTTCGCACGTGGAAAGTCATAGAAAAATCTCGAACATTATGATTACATGGCTGTTTTATTCACGTATTCTTAAGGAGGCGGAATGAATCAAAATCAGATAGAGAAGAGTAGAGAAAATAGATCTTGTAACACGTTGGTTAATGCAAATGCGAACGGTAAAGCTCTCCCAAATTGGTTTTCTTGTACCCCGAAAAACCATCGTAAGGAAAAAATATCTCCTTGTCACAAAGAATACGTCCGGATAAAAGCAGGTGGTTTCGCACGCGTAGGATATATTGAAATGCGCATGCGTCGAGTTCATTTGAGCATGCGCACTAAGGGTATATAAGCGTTTTCAAAACGGATACGGCGTTGTAGTGTGGACGGGCAAAAACGATACGAAAACGATAAGTGTGGACGCAAATCGTTTTGAAAACGGAGCAAAACAGCTCCGTTTTTGTTTGAAAACGGATTAGTGTGGACGGGGCCTAAGTGTGTGCCGATGGACAGGAGCAGGTAGAATGAAACTGAGCTCAGGTGAAAGAGTACTGCACTCAGGACGATATGACGATCAACATATACAGCGCGCGGCGATAATGAGGAATCAAGAGGCAACAAAGGCTTTAATTCAATTTGACTGGTCACCAATTAATGTGAGAATGATAAAGGCAAGATTCTACTCTAAGTTTGTCAAGGTTACGATGATACACATATATGCGCCAACCGATGATGCAGATGAGCAAACAAAAGAAGACTTTTACGGAAAACTACAAGAAGTAACGGAGCAGGTACACAATCATGATGTGTTAATCATCACTGGCGATATGAATGTGAAGGTGGGAAACCTTGTCAACGGCCTTGGAAGAGTAATGGGACGACACGGACTGGGCACGGTTAATGATAATGGTGAACGACTGAAAGAATTCTGTGATTTCAATGAAATGGTTATCACCGGGACAATTTTTCCCGGCACAAGGAGATTCATACGCAAACCTGGGTGTCACCGGATGGAAGAACAAAAAATCAAATAGATCACACTCTTGTCAACAGAAAATTTAGAACATCAGTGTTAGACACGAGGGCCATGAGGTCAGCAGATGTGGCAAGCGACCATTACCTTGCACGATCAACCATCAGATTAAAGCTCAAAAGAGCACCGGCGATGAAAAGATGACAAAGAGGTTCGACACAGAAACTCCGAAACCATGATATACACAGAAGGTTCACCATGCAGCTGAAGAACAGATTCCAGGCACTAGTAGTAGATCTAGAAGAGCAAATGATTGATGAAGGAGAAGAACAAGAAGACCAAGTGGAAAGGAAAAGTGAGATAATGGAGAAAGCTTATGTCAAAACGGCAGAGGAGGTACTAGGGTACAAGAAAAAGAAAAACAAGCCATGGTTCAGTCAGGAGGCTTGGACTTTGGTAGACCCAAGAAAAGCCATAAAACAGAAGCTAATCAATGCAAGATCAGAGAGACTAAAATAGAGATGGCAAGATGAGTACCGAAAAAAGGCCAGGGAAGTTAAAAGACAGGTTAGGGTGGATAAAAGAAAATGGACTGAAGAGATTGCAAAAGAGCTGAAAATGAGACTGAACAACAACACTTGAACACACTGTATACCCTAACCAAAGTATAAAGCAACGAGAGACCAAGGCAGAGTGCTGCAGTAATGGACAAGACAGGCAAGATCCTTAATGAGCACTCCTCTGAAGTACTAAATAGAGAGAACCCTAGTAATCCAGTAAGTGAAATGGAGATAGAACTGCCGGATGAAATAGACGAAATTGATACATATGAACCCAGCAGAGCTGAAGTAAAGAAGGCAATAGGGCATCTGAAGAATGGAAAAGCACCAGGAATAGACAAAATACAGGCGGAGCTATTTAAGGTGGCCGAACACAGTTTTCGCGCGTGCTTTTGCTGATGCAATATTTAGCACGTGCATGCACAAGGATTTTAAAACATGCCGTCAATGGCGGGATAGAGGGATCATTTTATTTACTCAACACCCGCACTATCTGTGTTATTTTCCTCTATAACTGAACGCAGTGTATTGATGGCTTTAGTCTTTTATTACAAAGATATGTTAGAAAAGGTAACGATGCAAAGAACCCAGCAATTTTCACCTTTTGTTTGTTACCGAAAGAACCTTAAAGAACCCAGTTAAATGCAACGCATGCGCAGTTGCTCGAAAAATTGAGACCGATTGCTTTACCAGAAACGTGCCGATTTCTAACGATCCAGTCGTTAGAATTTCAAGAAATTTGGCAGAAAAATAGATCAGAGATCACGTGAATGATCTATCAAAAAAAATCTGAACTTTGACATAGGGATTTTTTAATAATACAGAAAACGATTAACAGCGAATTACGAAAATCGCCTATGTCAAAATTTTATTAAAACTGTGTTGACAGAAGGGATTTAATGTCCATTCTTAGTGTGCAAAATATGAAAACAATCTAACGACTGCATTTTTTTAAAATAAACAAAAACCATAATTTAAGCCTTGTTTTTAACCAGCGCCGTTCCCATGGCAACAGCACACACCCCAGTCAAAATGCGAGAATAAATATTTCAGTGGTTAACCTTAACTCTTGCAAAAAATGAGCGCCAAAGCATGAATAGTTTAAAAGTTATGGTGAATTAGGCATAGGCACTTGAAAACTGTGTTCGGCCACCTTAAAGCTGACATTTACTATGCTACTACTTAACTCAAGGAGATCATAGACATAGTGTGGAGAGACGAGAAGACACCAAGAAAATGGAGGAAAGGATTGATTGTCAAACTGCCAAAAAAAGTAAATCTGAAAGAATGTAAAAACTGGCGTGGAATTACGCTGCTGTCAGTTATCAGCAAGGTCATGGGGAGAATTATGATTGACAGGATACGAACCGGAGTAGAGTCGAAGCTTAGAAAGGAACAAGCAGGTTTTCGACCAGGTAGGGGAACTACTAAACAAATTTTCACATTGAGAAATATCATCGAGCAGTCAATGGAGTGGCAGTCATCATTGTACATTAACTTCATAGATTTCAGGCGAGAACGCGTTCGATTCAGTCGATAGAGATAGTCTATGGTTGATTATGCGAAGCTACGGCATACCATCCAAGATAATCAGCATGGTGAAAGCGTTCTATGATGACTTTGCATGCGCAGTAGTGGATGGCCAGAGTACAACAGAGTGGTTTAAGATCAAAACGGGAGTGAAACAGGGTTGTAACATGTCAGCTTTACTATTCCTGCTAGTTGTTGACTGGGTAATAATAATTGCAAGAAGGGAATACTGGAATAAGATGGAAGTTCAATACAAAGCTCGAGGATCTCGACTTTGCAGATGACATAGCCCTTTTGTCATCGACCAGACAGCACATCCAGACTAAGACCGATAAGCTGGCCCATGAAGCAGGAAGAGTAGGACTGAAAGTCAATGTAGACAAATGTAAGCTGCTCCGAATAAATTCATGGAACAACGATATGGTGGAGGTATAAATGGGCAAGGAATAGAGGATGTTGATAGATTTGTGTACTTAGGAGCTACAGTTTCCAAAGAGGGTGGAGGTACTGAAGACATCCATAAGAGAGTAGTCAAAGCGAGAGGGGTATTCATGAGATTGAAAAAGATCTGGAGCAGCCACAGCATCAGTCGACGAACCAAAGTCAGGCTATATAAAACACTAGTAAAGCCAGTCTTGATGTATGGCTGCGAGACGTGGAAGATGAATAAATGTGATGAAAAGAAAATCGATGTCTTCCAAAGCAGATGTTTTAGGCGGATGTTTAAGATACGCTGGAAGGAAAGAATTACAAACAAAGAGGTCCTGAAGATGGCTGAGATAGAAAACCTCAGTGAGGACGTGCGAAGGAGAAGATGGAAATTCATCGGCCATCATCATGAGAAAAGAACTACAAAATGACTGCAGGACTGCATTAACCTGGGCCCCAGAGGGACGGCGAAAACGGGGAAGACCAAGGACAACATGGAGAAGGACGGCGGAAAGAGAAAGGGAAAAAGCGGGTTGGAAGAACTGGAGTGAGGTACAAATGGCAGCGGCTGACGGGATTGTGTTGAGGCCTTATGTGCCACATGACACGAGGAAGATAGGTAGGTAGTAAGACAGAAATCACTCATTTGTGACTAAGCGGTTCACACAGGTTATATTTTCATTAAGTCGTCTTAAGAGATAACTGGACTTAGTGGTCTAATGTGAACCCAACAAATATTGCAACATCTAGATTCCGATATTTTTCTAACCTTTGTTGATCCTTTGATACTCAAGTAAATTAAGGCATGGGCCTTAGCTGGACCCAAATTATTGCACAAAAAAAGTAAGGGGGTGGTCTAACTTTTGAAGGTTTAGTAACAACAACCTAAGACTTTCGTAGACTACTAACGTCACAAAAGTTTTTAGATTGATGTAGATTATGTATGCAAATGAGGTCACGTGACTTGTTACGGCCACAAAACTCAATCTAAAAAACGGCAACAGTTTATGCTAAAATTTATTTCGCTTCGCTACTGTTAGATTTGTCAAAATGGTTAAAGAAATCGAACTGTGCTTGGCCTTTGTTAAAGATGTCTATACGGCATTTTGTACTAGTGCCCAGTCCCCTGGGAAAAGGATTTCTTTTTTCGGACATTTATTTAAAATTATCTTGAAATGTCCAAGCACAGAAATGATGTACTCAATAGTGTTAACATCATAAAGGTTAATTCAGCCACCAAAAAATGATAAAAAGTGTTGCCGTTTAGCTGAAAAGATTTCTGTGCTAAAAATAACTTCAACATGTCACGTGGTAATATATCATTTTATAGAGTGGTTAAGGTTTCACATCTTATTGCTGTTAACAATGTCCCAAAGTTATTTCGTGTTATATAAAATGGATAAATAGTTAGACCACCCCCTCACTTATTTTCATAAAACAGATCTGCTCCCAGGCCTTAATTTACCTGAGTAAGAGAGGGTGACTGGTGAGAGAGTTAATCTTTATTCCCAAGGTAGATCAATCTCGCCTTGAGAGATCTGAGGAAGGTATAGAAATTAAAAACCCAATCCTGGGACAAGTTTTTTGTTCCCGTGGGTAGTGCAAGCGCTTTACACGCATTTCCATCCTCCATGAAAACATCCACGCAACGCGCGTGGTGACATTAGTTAACTTATGCCCTGACGATGGCGACGCCAGGGACGACGCCTAGTGAAAAACGGATTTAAATTTTACTCTCGAATTTCGTAAGCAACTAAAGCCGTTCAGGGCGCAAATCGTTTTGAAAACCTGCCCAAAACTAAATATGTAATTCCAGCGATCAATTCCATAAGGAAATCCGAAATATTTGCCGTCTTGGGCCAGGTTCTCCAAAATACACTAAACTTGCTCATTTTGCATTGCTGTTTTGCAGAGAACGGCGACGAAATGTACAAAGATTTATAACACACGTGCACAGCTATCGTTTTGCTCATTAAACCTTTTGTTTGGCGACTTTCCCGTCGTGGTTTGTTTAAGCTCCCTAATATCTGTGAAAGAACTGGTTACCATGTTTAGAAAAAAACTTAAGAGGCATTATCTTTGGGAACAGAGCCAATAGTGCGGACTAACTTTCTGGCCCATTATCTTTTCTTAGTTGTCTTTCTTTTTATTTATAGCGTCTAAGTTAATCTGGAATATCTACTGGGCTGAGCTGAGGGACTAATTCTGCGTTTGTAGTTACAGATGCGCTACAACTATACGCTGTTTCAGTCTGCTGTATTGGTGGAAATTGTCAAGGGATCGATCCGACTGATCACAATTCAAGTGAATTTATTTCATGCAGTGTCAGATAAAACCTTCACTATCCAGTGTTGCCCCTGGGCAACTGGAAGTGATCCTTTTTGATGGAATTAGAGTTTCAAATTCTGCCTGGTTTAGAATATCACCAGGTGTAACATAGTTGGAGTGCATTAATTAAATATTTTTACTTCACCCACAGGATGATCCAATATTTGTTATGTCAGTCCTCATTTGACTAGTACTCGAATCCCTTGAGGGGGTTGTGGGACACCCATACTGAGAAACAAAGGTTTGAAAACATCTTTTGTACTTGTGAGCGTGGTTTGAGCTCACTTTCTCAGCGGATAATTTTAAAATGGCAGGTGATTCTGCCGTGATATATTTTCTAGGGGTCGATATCCTTAAGGGCAAATCTTCTTTCGAGCAAAATGGCCCATCGTAGCATGAAGCGCTTAGTCGCATGAAGCAACTAGGAGTATTTCTACTCCCTCAGGATGCGGGGATTCTAGTCCATCGCAGGGTTCCCCCAAGTATTAAACTCACCGGTACCCATCATTGCACTAAGGAGGAGAGAGATCAGTACTGTGAGAGTAAAGAGCCTTGCACAAGACACAACACAAGAACAGCAGCTGGGCTCAAACCTGGACAACTCGACCTAGTGCCTCACTAACCACTAGGTCACCATGCTTCGTGCCTTCTGCTATTACTCTAACGGTAGTCACGTTTTAAAACCTAACTGCGAAGCGCAAGTTTAGGAGGTCACCCTTTAGGAAACTGAGATAAAAGACAACACTGACGTAATAGGTCGTAATGAGTTTTAAACTAGGAAGTTGTGAAGTTTGCCAAAACACAGATGATCTGCTCTTTCGGTATCCCATAACAAGCTACCAGGATGTGATTGTAATCGATATCAGAAGTTTATATCACCTGCCAATATCCACAGACACGCAATCCCAAACACGCTCTTTAGTCTGTTACATTTCCGCGGTTTCCAGTAGTTATCATTGACTAGATCTCGCCCGTCAGTTTTTCAAATTTGCAATCTTGTTAGTCAACACGACAGTGTCGCTACTTTTCGTTTTAAAGACCTACAGTAAGCAGTTAAGAAGCTTGCTAATAGTTTGTTCTCAGTGAAAACGACATACAAGATGTCTGCGATGCTGCATTCAAGAAAGGCTAAAACTTTCACCAAACCGAACAGTGAAGAAACTTCGCACGAACAAGTTGGCTATTTCAAGGAGTTTACTGTCGCTGTGTTTGGTGATTCTGGAGTGGGAAAAAGCTCCATCATCCGCCAACTTGTCGGTGAAGAATACGTCCATGATCACCTGCCCACCGTAGAGGAATTCTACGTGAAGCAGATCACCCACAAAAACAATGCATGCGAGCTTCACATCATCGACACCTCTGGAACGTACGAATTCCCTCCTATGAGAAGAATAGCCATCCAAAAAGCTGATGCAGCAGTCTTGGTGTATTCTTTAGACAAACCGGAATCCTTTGCCAAACTGGAGAGATACATGGAGGAAATCGAGAGTTGCTGTGCTGACAGAAACCGGAAGATTCCCGTCATCATTGTATCTAACAAATCTGATCTTCCCAACTTGTCGGAGCCGACGTTTCGCAATCCCAATGGCGTTAAAATGAGCGCGTGCGTTTATTTGGAGTCTAAGTGGAAATGTCAATGGCTAGCCACTTCAGCCAAGTTTAAGCTTAATGTGGAGGCGATATTTCTCCAACTTTTGGAAAAATTGTCACCTGAGAGGAAGGTTCAAAGAAACCACAGTTTCCTTAAACCGAAGTTTCATTGATTCTTTCTTAAGAGATAAATGAAGGGCGTTGTACATGTATTTTAATTTTATATGAACGAAAGACAACGCCGGCTTTAGTTGTAGACCATTGTAATTCACTGATCACACTTTCCGTGTAACACTTCTGCTAATAATCAGTTAATTAGATGTAGTCATAAGCTAAAAGTAATTAACTTATGAAGCCACTCACGATAGGAACGATGAAGAAAGCTTTAAGTATCGCCAAGAGTGTGGGCTACTGTCTGTGGCAAGACGGAATGTATTTGTGTTCATTCCCCATGGCGCAAGAAAGTGTTTAAAATTTAGCAGTCACGTACAGGGTAGTCTTATTAAGTAGAATGAAAATGAACATTCTCTTTTAATCAGAGGCAAACAGGTTTTATCAATAGCTTACATTAATGGAAACTGCACTCGATACTCCCTTGATCACGGCAGAAAAAAGTCAACTTAAAACTACAGTATTCATTCTGCTGATCTCTCAAAATTGTTTGTGACAGTTCTGTGTCAAAAGTAGTTTGGCACCGTAATTAACTCAGCCTCAGCACAGAAACGAGAAAAAAAAATCATCCGGTCAAACTGATTAGATTGACGAGCGCGCAAAACAGCTGCGGCATCCGATCCGGCTGACCTCGCAGGCGACCCAGGTAACTGAATAATTAAAGTAAACAGTATTTGTAGTCGCCCTAGATAAGATATTCCCAAAAATAATAACGCCCACCAGTTGATCTTCCTTTACTTGGCGAAAACCTTGATTTTCAATAAATTTCAGTCTCAACTACGACGCTAAGCCACTTGCCTTGTTACCCCACCCGGTGTCATACTTACAGAGACTACGGACGTAACTCGTCGACCCTCAGTCTTGCTTCGCGCTTTAGTTAGAAAACGAATATATAGATTATGGTCACCCTAAAAGCGGATCTCCTGTAGCCCGTTTAGGCTAACCCAGGACAAGGTTAGATTTTGTAACTTGTAACTTACTTTGTAAGTTTTGTAACTTCGCGGAGAGGTTTTCTATATCATTGTTTGCCCTTCCATTTTGAGTTTAATAATCACAAAACCGATACACAAAACAGAAGCTGTAAACAAAAATCATTTGTAGAGAAGAAACAGTTGCAATTTGGTTTACCTGGATTAGAGTTAGACATAAGCCCGCGATCCAATCGAAAGCCATCACTTTACTCATAAAAACGTAAATATCTCTAAAACGAAAACTGATAGTCTAAAAAGAAAAAAACGCCATTCTTCTATACTTTAAAAGGCCTTTCAAATAAGCAGCAATTATTTTTCACCGCATAAGCACTTTGAGCGAACACGCTTTCAAAATCTGAAGGAAAAAAGGAAATGGTGTTTTGATCTTAATAGCACTTTAAAAAGAAGTATGTTGCTCTTTTGAGTGGAAGTTCTCGCGCGTAGATCTCAGTGCCGAGGTCTTTACAGTTCGGAAGGACGGAGCGAGCGCAGAGAAGCCCGTACAAGAAATTAAAGACCAAGGGCTGATAATCTCTCGGCAGGTCTCGAGCAAGCTTGGTTATTAAGGGAATTTTTACACGACTGAACATGTTCAGAAAAAATCAATCTATTATGAACTGAAAAGACCGGCACTGCAATTCTGATCGAGAGCCGACTTAGCGTTTACTCACGCCTAGCTTTAAAAACAAAAGTGGAAAGAAGGCCTTTTTAAGTGTCAGCTCGTCCGTTTAAAAATGTTATCCCTAACACTACAAGAAAACGTGCAAGAATGATTGCGAGGGACCATACAGCGATTGGGGAATGTTAGACTAGAAAAAGAGCAATCTGATTGGCTGATTTTAGTTATTGCAGCTGGACTAACTTTGTCGTTTGATAATGTTAATGTAAAATACGAACTGAGTATTTTGCCCGTCGATTAATGAGTTACGCCCTTCCAACCGTTCTTGGAAATTAAGTATGCTTGGCTTCATTACAAACATCTTAGTGTAAGAATTGTGAAATAAGATTCGACATAGAATCACCCGAACCATCAATTTCAAATATAAAAACTAGCAATAATTTCGACTGAAAGTTCTTCCAAATGTGAACCGATATCTTCAAGTTGAAATCTGATGTAAACCACATTTTCTCTTGTTTGAGCAAATCACTCTTAGGGCGCGTTCGTTTGGGATATTCCGGAATAAGAATATATTCCGGAATGTATTCCGGAATGGAAATCCAGGTATTCAGGAATGAAAATAGCTCCCAAACAAACGCTTACTCGCATTATTCCAATTATTCTTATTCCGGATTGATCCCAAACGAACGCGCCCTAATTGTCTAAAGTAACGGCTGTGCCATCTCTGTGGAACCAGAAACATTTATTAAAGCCCAGGAATAACATTGGAAACTATATACTTCCTTAAGTGTTTATGTTTCACTTCATTAGTTGTTTAATGAAACAATATGATTGGATTAGTTTCCTCAAACTGAAGAAATTGCTTTGCCTTCTTATTATTCAATTTAGCTCAAGAAAAGACTTTGAAGGCCAGACTCGGAAATATCTCGCTTACGAAGACTGACATCTGTACGGAGTTAGTTACCAGAATGAAGGCAAGATTGATTGCTTCAAATTGCTTCCGGCACCCTCAGTAGCAGTGGCAGTGGCAGTGGCAGTGGTAGTGGCAGCCGGGCAGTGGCAGTGGCAGTGGCAGTGGCAGTGGCAGTGGCAGTGGCAGTGGCAGTGGCAGTGGCAGTGGCAGTGGCAGTGGCAGTGGCAGTGGCAGTGGCCGGCACTACCGTAGCTAGTGAGGTCCATCCGAGGCGCGGTTATTGCTGATTGAAAGCTTTTCCGAATACCCCGCAAGACGACGTGAAATACAGTCGGCTTTGCAAGTTTCGTTGGTTCATACGTTGTCTCCATACATCGTCCCCTCGTCTTATGAGGATAAAGCCTCCGCGTGCATTTATCTCAGTGCCGAGGTCTTAACAGTGTGGAAGGACGGACCGAGCACTGACAGACCGTGCAAGAACGTAAAGTACATGGGAACAAACTTGGCTGATAATGAGACTGGTTACATGACTAAACATATGATCGGTACGAAAAAACTATATGATGGACCAGAAAGACACCTTAACTAATTGTTACCCACTATATTTTTTCTACCAATTTCTTTGAGGGGGCAGTTTCGCCGTCGGGCAAAACCACCGTGCTTGAGAAATTGAAAAGTCAATAAACCAACGAAATAACCACTGGCTACTTTGAAAAACATGTTATAAGAATCAAGGTCTTTTAATCCTTGTGGGATCAGATACATAGAATCACAAGAGCCATCAATATGAAATTAGTAAAGCATCGATTTTCAGTCAGGTGTTTTAAAGTTTTACTCAGCTGGAAGAGCTAGTTTTGCATTCTTTTAATTTAGCAAGACAAGATTTTCAACTTCTGGCATATGTACTGAATTAGTATAGGTAATCATACGGTTTCGAGTTCAATTTGGAATTAATTTGCACGAGTGACTATTTCAAAAAGTGCAATTTGCACCGGTGTTACACATTTTGCACTGGTCAAAATGTCAAAAAAAATGTCAAATGTTCGTTTATAGTGGTCATGCACTTAGCTACACCTAGCTAGTTCACAGGCATGCCACTCAAACTGAAGGAAACAAATATTTCAAATGAACATAACAGGCTTAAAAATCCCAACTGGCGGAAGGCAGACCAGTTTGCTATTTACAAGAATGACCGAGGAGTTGAATTAGGGTCCACCGAGAAACAACTCCAGTTTAATGGTTAGAGCGGGGCTTGAACCCGCGACCTCCGGATTTCAAGTCTGGCGCCCTAACCACTCGGCCACGCTGCCCTCCCTGCACTGGTGTTACACTTGAACTGCACTACTCTCATCCAATCAGAATCGGGAAATTTTTCATGTAAATTATTAGATACCACAATGAGAGCAAGACTGACTGCTTTAAATTATTTTCCGCATCCTCATGCAATCAGCTTTGCGCAGTGGCATTACCGTAGCCAGTGAGGAGAATCCGAGGCGCGATTATTGCTGATTGAAAACTTTCCCCAATACCCCGCAAGACGACTTGAAATACAGTCAGCTTTGCAATTTTTGTCGGTCCATAGGTGGACCTTACTTATTGGCAGTGGCAGTGGCAGTGGCAGTGGCAGTGGTAGTGGTAGTGCTAGCGGCAGTGGCACTAGCAGTGGCCGGCACCACCGTAGTTAGTGAGGTTCGCGGTTATTGCTTATTGAAAGCTTTTCCGAATACCCCGCAAGACGACGTGAAATACAGTCGGCTTTGCAAGTTTCGTCGATCCATACGTTGTCTTCATACATTGTCCCCTCGTCTTATGAGGATAAAGCCTCGTGCATTAATCTGTGTCGAGGTGTTGACAGTACGGAAGGACGGACCGAGCACTGAAAGACCGTGCAAGGACGTAAAGTACATCGGAACAAACTTGGCTGATAATGAGATTGGTTACACGACTGAAAATATAACGGTACAAGAAAACTAACTATGATGGAATTGAAAGACACCTAAACTTAATCGTTTCTTACTATTTTTTCTACCGATTTCTTTGAGGGGGCAGTTTCGCCGTCAGGCAAAACCACCGTTCTTGAGAAATTTAAGTCAGTGAACCAACGAAATAAACACTGATTACTTTGTAAACATGTTACAAGAAGCAAGATCTTTGAATCCTGGTGGGATCAGATACAGAGAATCACAAGAGCCATTAAGGCCATTTCTCACATTTGCAATGCGGTTCCTTTCTGCGCATAATTTATGGCGCCATTTAGCGCACCCTCGTGCACGCGCAGAATTAAAACATGACGGATTTGCCTTGATATTGAGCTCTGTCAGTTGGGAAATGGCTATAGCTCACCGACGAGCACGGGCACCCCAACTTTTTTTCAGCCATTGTTATCAACTTATCATAAACTTTGCTTGAGGAAAAACTAATGTGATTTCTATTGCTGAAAGTTGAATAAATAACGAAAATAGCAGGTAAACTGTGGTCCGTTCTTTTTTGCCGTATGGTAACCATGTCAAGAAATTTGGTTGAAATTTTAATCAAGAATTCAGCTTTCTGTCTAAATCAAACTTAAAAAGTTTATTTGAGTCCGACACAATGTATTGACTCCAGTTTAATGCGTGTTCTCATGAGTCTCGGTCACAAAAATTTACAATTATTACTGGGAATGCGTTCCTCTAATTAGCATTAAATAATGCCAAAATGGGCCATTTTCAATGCCTCAGTGCTCCTTAATGAGCATGGGCAACCGACTTTTTTTATTTCAAAATTGAAGTTCTCATATGATCAATATTCAGTGGGCAAAGTTTGAACGAAAATCTATTGTCAGTTTTATTTTAGAGGAATTACCTTAATATGAAATTAATCTAGCTTTGATCTTCAGTCAGGTGTTTTAATTTTTTCAGCCGGAAGAGCTAGCTTTGCATTCTTTTAATTTAGCTCAAGACAAGATTTTCAACTTCTGGCATATGTACTGAATTAGTATAGGCAATCATACGGTTTCGAGTTCAATTTGGACTTAATTTGCATGAGTGATCATGAATATTTCAAAAAGCTGAAATTGCACGAGCCGCTTCGGCGAGTGTATCATGTCAGCTTTTTGAAAAATTCACAAGTGCAAATTAATTTCAAATTGAACAAGAAAAATCCTTATGATTACTTACTCATAATATAAACATGAAAATTTCTCATAGATCGGAAGTGCCGGAAGATCTTTCTTGAAGCCATTTTTCGCATTTTAGACAACTGTTTTCCAAGTTTCCGTACAAAATTTTTGTCATCGTTTTACTTGATATCATTGGCTTAGAAATTTCTCATTGTCTTTCAGACAATCACAATCAAGAGTTACGATGTGTAATTTGCACTGGTGTTACATTTTTTGCACTGGGTGTTACACTTAAACTGCATTGCTCTCAGCCAATCAGAATCCAGAAATCTTTTCATGTATATTATTAGATACCACAATGAAAGCAAGAACGTTTGCTTTAAATTGCTTTCCGCATTCTCTTACAATCAGCTTTGCGCAGTGGCATTACCGTAGCCAGTGAGGAGAATCCGAGGCGCGGTTATTGCTGATTGAAAACTTTTCCCAATACCCCGCAAGACGACTTGAAATACAGTCAGCTTTGCAATTTTTGTCGGTCCACACGTGGACCCTACCAAATTAAAGAAAAAAACAGGTATATAAATCAGGTAAAAGACTCGTGCATTTGCTTGAATCTCAGATCCCAGGCACAGATTAAACATATTTACGGTAAGCGGTGACATGGACCCAGGCGCTCGTTTCTCGAAGGACCCGAAAAGTTTTCGCTCACGGAAAGCCATAGCAAAGTCTCGAACTTTAAGATTACAGAACTGTTTTATTCACGTATTATTATTAATATGAACTGAGGTTTCCTTCATATGAGGTTGCAGGACTTTCAGGGGTATGCACTTCTCTGTTTTTAAATACAGATGAACTAAAACTGGGACTTTCGAGTGATTCTCAGGAGTGCACAATATTCCTGCATTCTTGGATTCACTACTTGCACAATACCATAATGCACCTCTTTTACCCCCTCCCCCCCCCCCCCCCCAAAAAAAAAAAATTTGCATACTCATTGTTTGCAATTTCTCCTGGGACATGAACATGTCCCAAGAGTAATCTAAAACAATGGCTATGCAAATTCTTTTTTTTTTGGGGGGGGGGGGGTAAAAGAGGTGTATTATGGGATTTGTGCAAGTAGAGAATTGGAATTTTCGGTATGGGCGTGCCTCCCGTGGGTTCTCCAAGGCTCGACCGAATTTCAGTCCAAAAGGTATTATCATGGTTTTAGACATGACCTTCTGGAGTTCCAAAGTGGTCAATTGGTGCTCGTTTCTGTTTGGAGATAAAAAAAAAGGACAAGACAAAGAAAAAAGTACGCTTATTGTGGTTTATCCGGAGAGCCATTCAAACCCAGTTTTAGATGATAAGTTGACTAGCGTCCGTTGTGATCATTTTACATATCCTCAGGATTTTTCAGTGCTACAGCTCTTTAAAGTACGCAGAGTGCACGTCGTCCGGAGCATAATTGCAGTGTCATTGTCGACTGAGCGCTCGGATAGAGTGGAAATATGTGGGTGGGGGGGGGGGGGGATTTCCTACATGAAAAGGACGGAGGCTCTGGTCAGAAATTTGGAAAAGAACCCCTAAAATGTACCAAGATCCTGCTTTAATTTGGGTGTGGTTTGAATTCTTTTCTATCCCCTAGGAGGTACTAATTTTAAAGCTACACACTAGCTGACACTGACTTTCTTCGGCTTCATGCCCTATAAGGTAATACAGAAGCTCTTGTAGTAGGACATTTTGAGGATGAACGCCTTAAGAAGTACCAAAAGCACTTGTTTTGAAATCCTAGTAGAAATTAAAGATATCACGAGCATCCCAGTTCATTTTATATGAGAGTTAAGCCCCTCTCCCCGAGGGGTGGGGACATAGATTGATCAACTACTTAAGAAATCGTATGTTCCTTCGTGAAAGAATGATGGAGGATCTTGACCAAGACTGTGAGAGCTTACTTTCTCTGACTGCCTTACGTCTGAGTGGAGGCAGAAAAACTACGTAACTTACGTCCGCTAATCCGGTGAATTGAAAAGTCCGAATAGTGTTGCATGTCATCAAACGTGTTGTCCCCTCGGCGATACATGTTCCGTTCAACTTGTTCGTTACAAGTGGCTGTGTCGTGACTGTTTTTTGTTGTTGTCGTTTGTGCCTAACGCGGGAATCTCCGCGTATTGGCATAAGTTTTGCTATCATGTTTCTTAAGCAACCCTCAAGTCAAGTCATGCTTAAGGCGGGGGTACATATGAATAGGAGTGAAATTTGGAGTAATATTAAAAGGGAATTGTTAGGATTAAAATGGGTTGGAAACACTACCAGACATTTGAGCCCCCCAAAAGAGAGCCCCAGGTTGGTAGGGCATTGGTTGGTGTCCATCTACTAATTATTCACTTCATGATCAAATTTCAGTTTTAATTTCCAAATCCGTCAAATCTTCAACATTTCATATTCCTTTGAGAAAAAATATCTCTTTCCCAAAATGCCCAAAAATCACCCAAAAAATTTACACAAAACCGCCAAACAGTGGTTAATGAAATAAGCATAGGGATTTGGTGACACGTGACCGGGATATTGACAGAAAGGCAGTGATAAGCTACGTCAAAACAGCCTTCAGGTTTACTCCCGCCTTAAACAGACTTAAGAATGGCTTAGATCGTTTGAGTTTGGCGGCACTAAGACAGAAATCACTCATTTGTGACTAAGCGGTTCACACAGGTTATTTTCATTAAGTCGACTTAAGAGATTACTGGACTTAGTGGTCTAATGTGAACCCAACAAATATTGCGACATCTAGATTCCCATCTTTTGATGAGAGAGGGTGTTTGGTGAGAGAGTTAATCGTTATTCCCAAGGTAGATCAATCTCGCCTTCAGAGATCTGAGGAAGGTATAGAAATTAAAAAACCAATCCTGGAACAAGTCTTTTGTTCCCGTGGGTAGTCCAAGCGCTTTACACGCATTTCCATCCTCCATGAAAACATCCACGCAACGCGCATGGTGACATTAGTGAACGACTTATGCCCTGACGATGGCGACGGCAGGGACGACGCAAAGTGAAAAATGGATTTAAATTTTACTCTCGAATTTCGCAAGCAACTAAAGCCGTTCAGGGCGCAAATCGTTTTGAAAACCTGTTCAAAAAATATACATATAATGCCAGCGATCAATTCCATAAGGAAATCCGAAATCTTTGTCGACGTTTGGCCTACAATTAGGTTCTCCAAAATACGCTAAACTTGCTCATTTCGCATTGTTGTTTTGCAGAGAACGCCAACGAAATGTACAAAGATTTATAACACACGTGCACAGCTATTGTTTTGCTCATTAAACCTTTTGTTTGGCGACGTTCCCGTCGTGGTTTGCTTAAGTTCCCTAATATCCGTGAAGAACTGGTTACCATGTTTAGAAAAAAACTTAAGAGGAATTATCTTTGGGAACAGGGCCAATAGGGCGGACTAACTCTCTAGCCCATTATCATTTGTTAGTTGTCTTTCTTTTTATTTATAGCTTCTAAGTTAATCTGGAATATCTACTGGGCTGAGCTGAGGGACTAATTCTGCGTTCTTAGTCATAGATGCGCTACAATTACAAGCTGTTCCAGTCCGCTGTATTGGTGGAAATTGTCAAGGGATCAATCCGACTGATCACAATTCAAGTGAATTTATTTCATGCTGTGTCAGATAAAACCTTCACTATGCAGTGTTGCCCCTGGGCAACTGGAAGTGATCTGTTTGTATGGGATTAGAGTTTGAAAATTCTGCTTGGTTTAGAATATCACCAGGTGTAACACAGTTGGCCGTGCATGAATTAAATGTTTTCACTTCATTCACAGGATGATCCAACATTTGTCATATCAGTCCTCATTTGACTAGTATTCGAATCCCTCTAGGGGGTTGTGGGACTCCCATAGAAAAATGACTAGTGTGAGGTTCAGGGATTCTGAACTCATAACCTGCCTAAAAGGGTTCAAAACGTCTTTTTGTGGGCGTGGTTTGAGTTCACTTTTTCAGCGGACAATTTAAAAATGGCAAGTGATTCTGCCTGTGTTATATCTTTTAGGGGTTGATTTCCTTAAGGCCAAATCTTCTTTCGAGGAAAGTGGCCCATCAGGCCGGCGCTTCGCAGCATGAAGCGATTGGGAGTATTTCTACTCCACCGGGATGGGATACTATTCCATCGACTTCGCAGGGTTCCCCCGAGTATTAAATTCACCGGTACCCATTATTGTACTTAAGTGGCCCTGAAAGGTACTGCGACAGTCAAGAGCCTTGCACAAGACACAACACAAGGACAGCAGCTGGGGCTTAAACCTGGACAGCTCGAGCTAGTGCCTCACTAACCGCTAGGCCACCTTGCCTCGTGCCTTCTGGTATAACTCTAACAGTAGTCACTTTTTGAAACCTAACTGCAAAGCGAAAGTTTAACACTTGTTAAGAGATAACATAAAGAAGGTCACCCTTTAGGAAACTGAGATGAAAGACAACACTGACGTAATAGGTCGTAATAGGTTAAACAAGGAAGTTGTGATGTTTGCCAAAACACAGATGATCTGCTCTTTCGGTATCCAATAACAAGCTACCAGAATGCTATTGTAATCGATATCCACGGAGACGCAATCCCAAACACGCTCTTAATAGTCTAGATCTCGCCCGTCAGGTTTTCAAATTTAGTAATTATCTACCTGCAGCAATCTTGTTAGTCAGCACGAAAGTGTCACTTCTTTTCGTTTTCAAGACCAAAGCAATTAACAGAATTAAGAAGCTCGTTAATAGTTGTTCTCAGTGAAAACGACATACAAGATGTCTGCGGTGCTTCCGTCGAGAAAATCTAAAACTTTCGCCAAACCGAACAGTGAAGAAACATCGCACAAACAAGTTGGCTATTTCAAGGAGTTTACTGTCGCTGTGTTTGGTGATTCTGGAGTGGGAAAAAGCTCCATCATCCGCCAACTTGTCGGTGAAGAATACGTCCATGATCACCTGCCCACCGTAGAGGAATTCTACGTGAAGCAGGTCACCCACAAAAACAATGCATGCGAGCTTCACATCATCGACACTTCTGGAACGTACGAATTCCCTCCTATGAGAAGAATAGCCATCCAAAAAGCTGATGCAGCAGTCTTGGTGTATTCTTTAGACAAACCGGAATCCTTTGCCAAACTGGAGAGATACATGGAGGAAATCGAGAGTTGTTGTGCTGACAGAAACCGGAAGATTCCCGTCATCATTGTATCTAACAAATCTGATCTTCCCAACTTGTCGGAGCCGACGTTTCGCAATCCCAATGGCGTTAAAATGAGCGCGTGCGTTTATTTGGAGTCTAAGTGGAAGTGCCAATGGCTAGCCACTTCAGCCAAGTTTAAGCTTAATGTGGAAGCGATATTTCTCCAACTTTTGGATAAATTGTCACCTGAGAGGAAGGTTCAAAGAAACCATAGTTTTCTAAAGTCAAAGTTGCATTGATTCTGTCTTAATAGATCAATGAAGGGCGTTGTATCACTGAGTTGTATATGAACGAAAGACAACGCCGGCCTTAGTTGTAGACCAATTTTTCACTGATCACACTTTCCTTGTTACACTTCTGTTAATGTTCAGTGAAGTAGATATAGTCATGAGCTAAAAGTAATTAACTCAGGAAGCCACTCACTGATAGGAACGATGAAGAAAGCCTTCTTAATTATCGCCATAAGTGCGGTGTGTGCCATGTCTGTGGCAAGACGGAATGTGTTTGGGTTCATTCTCCATGGCGCAGGAAAGTGTTCAAAATTTAACAGTCACGTACAAAGTAGTCTTGTTTAGTAGAATGAAAATGAACAGCCTCTTTTAATCAGAGGCTAATAGATTTTATCAATAGCTTACATTAATGGGATCTGCACTCAGTACTCTCTTCAACACGGCAGAAAAAAAGTCAATCTAAAACCTAAAACTACAGTTTTCATTCTGCTGATCTCTCAAAATTGTTTGTAACAGTTCTGTATCAAACGTAGTTTGGCACCGTAATCAACTTAGCTTCAGCACAGAAACGAAAAAAAAAATCACCACGTAAAACTGATTAGATTGACGAGCGCGCAAAACAGCTGTGGTATCCGATCCGGCTGACCTCGCAAGCGACCCAGATAACTGATTATAATTAAAGTAAACAGTGTTTTGTAGTCGCCCTAGATAAGATATTCCCAAAAATAATAACGTTTCTTTACTTTGTGAAAGCCTTGAATTTCAATAAATTTCAGTTTGAACTACGACGCTAAGCCACTTGCCTTGTTACTCCACTCGGGTTAAACTTACAGAGACTACAGACGTAACTCGTCGACTCTCGATCAGTCTTGCTTCGCGGTTTAGTTAGAAAACTATTATAAGTTTTTATAAGTAAGTATTTTTATTGCAAACTAGTTCAATTATAAAACTGTTATGTTAGTTAAAATGCACAATTCTAACGTTAGCTTCAAATATGTTGAGTTCACACAGGCAAAAGAGTTAGCCTTGTAATATATTATGTTATCTGCTCAGAATCCCTTACGATGAACGGATTATTATATTTGTTAACTCTGCAAACTGTCCGATTTAATTTGGATAGTGCCCCGATTAAAAAGTAATTTAGAGAATAAAATATCTGGGCGGTTCAGTACCTAATATTGAATCGATATTAAATCATTTCTTAATGATTTCATCATTTTTCATCAAAGTGTTCCAAAATGAACAGCATCCGGTGCTATTGTACGATAGTAATCGGAATATATTTGAGCTGAAGTGGACGGCTTAGCCAAATTGCCAATGAAACAAATAACTTTCTAAGGATTTCACAACTCTGGAGATCTCTCTCTTTTATGTTCTGTAATTTTCTTTTGTCTACTAAAATACTAAAAGTCAACACCAAGGACGTCGGAATCTCCAGGAGGCGAATGAGCTGGCCGGGGGGAGGGCGAGGGCGAAGGCGAGGTGGGCTCCGGCCCCCAGTTACCTTACGGAAATAGGACAAAAAATTACAATATAATGCTGTTGGCATGACTTCCAAATCACTTAAATAGATCAAAAATAAGAAAAAAAGAAGCAGTAATAAACATATTGAACTTGCATATTTTTGGAGATTTCGTATGTTACAATACATACTGACATTTTCAAAAGTAACCGTTAAAATTTAAAACAGTTTTTTGTACATACATCGTGGTAAGGGGTCTGGAACCTAGATGAAGCACATTCTAGCTATAATAAGAAGAACAAGATTAGATTTTAAGATAAAGCATCAGCTTTTCTCTTCCGACGATGACATTGAAAGCTGGCTCAAGTTTCTTGAATAAATAAAGTGTCTGATTTTACAATGGTAGTCTGTTTTGCCCGTCGCCGAAATGTCAAATTTATCCCACTTGATGTTATGTCCAGTGGTTTTGACGTGGTCAGCAATGGCTGAGGTATTGTCATTTTTAGCGAGGGTATTCGGCTTTCCAATCATGAAGCTGAATCCATCACAATCCCTTATTAATAATTCTGGATTGTTGTGAGCGAAAAATGCGGTCCTTTTAAGGAAAGAACGATTTTATGCATCGAGTATTTGAAAAATGTTTAGGTTAACACAAGCGTAGAATAGTTAAAAATTCAATTGAGGCCTTACACTACTGTAAAATTGATGTTAAAATCGTTAAAAACGTTTAAGATCCAAGCTTTCGCCGATCTACGGCATCATCAGGGATGATGATGCCGTAGATCGGCGAAAAGCTTGGATCTTAAACGTTTTTTAACGATTTTAACATCAATTTTACAGTAGTGTAAGGCCTCAATTGAATTTTTAACTATTTTGTTTAAAATGCTACTGAAGGACAACATCCAACGATTATACAAGCGTAGAATTTGTACACACATGATTTCAGGCGTTTAGCGACTTGGTTGCTTTGCAAACCCAAGTAGGGAAGCAAAATAAAGTCTCTAGTCATACTTTTTCTGAATCTCTGTGTGATTGGATGCCAAACCAGGAATCTCTGGGCTGTCAAGTGGCTTCATCAGGGAGTTGACACTTTATGTAGTGTAACGTAACGTGGATCATTTCAATGCATCTGCTGCTGATCTGAAGTAACGTTGGCGCACCGAAGACGCCACGGTAGTCAGTGGAACCCGGCCGACAAACAAAGGGCCCTCTTTTTTGTTTGTTGGTTTTCAAGTCTTTCAAGATAGTCTCTCTGACATTTGCCTTGCCAAACTCGAAAACTCGAAGGGACTTGGACTAAAATGATATGAATGAGCTGATGTTCTCTGTTAGCTGCAAGTCGACCAAATGTGTATAGGGCTTTCTACAAGTTACCTCGGCAACTAACTGGCTTTTTCAGGTCTTTAAGTGCTTACGTTGGCCTTGCCTTCCATATTTCACAGTTTTTAGAAGCCTATTTTTTTTTACTGAGTTCCTGTAAAAATGAAGTCAGATTCCCCTCCTCCAGTTGGGCAGATCATGGCTGCAAGACGCATGTAGAGTGCGGACTGAAATCTTCTCTCCCCCCCCCCCCCCCCCCCCCCCAAAAAACAACCACAATGCTATTCATTAAATGGAAACACTGATCCGTGGTCTTTACTAATATAGTTTTTTGGTTTTAATTTGAAGACAAAGTCATTTAGGCAAACGCTGTTTACGACGCAAAATTGCGCTAAAAAGCTTAAAAATCTTACCTTTTTTGGTACAGACCAAGTGAAGGAAGAGAGCAGACAATTTTTGTTTTTGTTTTTTATTGGTACCAACCCTTTGTTACAAAAAGCAACTTTTCGTCTCTTTTTTAGCAACTGTGGAGCAACTTTTGGAGATATTGCGGGCAACCTTTTGAGGAAATCTTGAGCAACTTGTGGAAAGACCTAAATGCGTATCGTGGACTGAAATCCACAACAAAGAATTTTTATTTCCTTTCCCAATTTACCATCAACAAAATAATGACACGAATCAAATTGAAGGAAGACCAGTAATTTTGATTTTTGTGGTGGCTCTGAAAAGAGCCCTTTGGAATATCTTAATAACGGTTGTTTTAAGTTAGGTTCCTGTGCTTGGTATCGTTTAGGACGGGCTTCAAGGAAAAAATAGTATTACTCAGTCCCAGAATAGAAAAGGCTTTGCTTCACATTGACAGCAACCTCAGTCAAGATCCCAGACTTTCTACTAAAAGCCTGGCTTCCATTGTGGGTAAGATTATCTCTATGAGCCCTGTTCTAGGAAATATCAGCCGCCATTATGAACACTGGGCATTGCCAGATGTCCGTAGCAGCCGCCCAAGACAGTAGATAGATAGATAGATAGATAGATAGATAGATAGATAGATAGATAGATAGATAGATAGATAGATAGATAGATAGATAGATAGTGTGGTTTCCCCTCGATAGCTAATGTATGGTAGAGCTTCAGTTTTGGAAGAATAATGTTCGCTCTGTTAACTCCAAAACTGTATCAGATTTGGCAGTCCTTTCAGATCCATCTTATCTTCATGAAACTAAAATATCATCTGCTGTTGTTTTGTCTGGCTTCTGAGCGTTAAAGTGGGTCCTCCGGTTGAAACTGCGCTAAATAACAACTTGGCACAGGGTAGCAAACGAGTTTTCAGTAGGCCAGTCAACAAAAAGGAGCCCATTACCCCCGACATGATATGTCGCATTTGTGTTCAGCTTGCCCACGAAGGCAGTAATCTTAGGCCCTGTTTACTAGGAGATAAGGTAACCCTACTGCCAGAATAACCCTAGCAAGAGGGTTATAAGATAGCCCGGGTTTACAAGCAAAATTTACAGGTAGGGTAACCCTACTGCCCGAGACAACTTTACGCTTGTTACGCTTCGGTGACCTTGTAAGTAAAGCACGAACAGATAACAAAACTGGAAAATAGTTTATTTCCAAAGCAAAAATATGACAATTTGTGAAAGAACTTGATATTTTCTGGGTCATAATTCGCTGATTGTGTCGCTATTGTGATCATATTTTGCTTTTTGAAGCCAAAATGGAGTTGTCGCGGGTAGGCGCGAGTTGTCCCTAGCAGAGCATTTACAAGGCGCTAGGGTTACCCTAGCGCCAGGGTAACCCTAGCAGTCAGCTATAGGGTCACCCTAGTGCTAGGGTAACCCTAGCACTAGGGTTTCCCTACCTGCTTGTAAACAGGGCCTTAGTGATTTACGCACAGCTTTACTGTTTGGCTCAGGATTTTATGGTCCTCAGCATGTACGGGCTTCAGATATTCTAGTTCTCGACGATTACCTATAGAGATTTAATATTAAGAGTAGTAAAACTGATCAATTAAGGCAAGGTAATAGGGAGCTTAGCAACGACGGCGACGAAGTTATATTTTACAAGCGAAATTCGTGATTGTCTTGATCTGTTCAGTACACCAGTGACTCTAAACACGTGCGCAAGCTAAACATGTAATGGCGGCGTTCAATTCCAAATGGAAATACGAAAACTCATATTTAACCGTCGTCGTCCACGTTCAGTAGACGACGCAGAATTTGGTCATTTCAAGTTGCTGCAGAAATTTACAAAGATTTTAACTTCACGACGTGCACAGCTATTGTTTTGCTCGTATGAACCTTTTGTTTGATAACGTTCTCGTTGCCGTCGTGGTGGTGGTTTGCTTAAGCTCCCTAATATAGCATTTATTGCTAAGAGTGGCGGTGTGTTACGTGCCCTCACTCACTATTGTCCCGATATTTTTCAGCAGCCAGTATTGATCTCAATTCAACAACTTATTACATTTTCAGAACACTTCAACTTCATGGGGAGGACAATTCGTATACGTACTTAAGGCCCAATGAGGCTCAGCTATACTAGATGTAGGGAATAAGTTAAGGAATCACTTTTGGCCGACAGGTAAATTCTGCCAGTTATAGCACTCATAGCCTTAGATCCGGTGGCGCAACTTTATAGGTGACAATCTAGCGAAGTGAGGTTCTTCTTACCTATTACTCATGCTCCACGGTCGCTGGAAATCGGAAACATCTAAGAATATATGTCGAATATGGGAGGCGGGGTGGCCTCATGGTTAGTGCGCTCGACTCCGGAGCTATAGCGGTCCGGCTTCGAGCCCTGACCGGGGACACTGTGTTGTTGTTGACATTTATGGGTGTTGACAGGTACGTTGATGTCTAAATCCCAGTTATAGGCTGGCATTGTTCGATGTTTTAGCGGTATTTGCAGATAACTGAGCCCTGAAATGGGGTCCCGGGAAACGGAAGTTCCATGGCAAACGTGGTAGGTTTACCTCTCTGACATAGGCAAGGCTACAAAATGGCGTCAGCTATGCGAATGAACCTTACAGCTCTCTCAGAGAAATGACGAGTCAGAACCAGTCTCAATTGCCATAGACCGTTCCCTGCAGTCAACAAAGGGACACTTAGTACAGGCTTCTGACTAGTTTTACGTAAATAGTACAACATGTTACCGTAGGAAAGAAGGATGTAAGCACTGTCAATGCAGGGCAGGGTTGTTCTAATACAGAACTCAAGACTGTCGGTAACAATGAGTGCGCAACAAACTGCTTCATTTAACTTCTCGGATAGGCCTTATGACGGTTTTCGACGCCATCTTTGACGGACAGGCAAAGCGGCCAGACATTACAGTAATGTTTGTACGGGAATCCGATGGCAAATAAGTTTTTCAAAAATTGAATCGCAACGTTAAAATATTAAGTAGAAGATTGTATTCACCAAGTTTGAAGAATGTAGGTTGAATATAAGACGCTCAGATAGTTTTTCTAAAATTTTCATACGTCATTTGCCTGTAATTTTTTTTTCCCGCCCCGCCGCTTCTACCCCAACCAAATTTAGGGTCTGCCGGATTATGCTCGAAAAATAGAGTATTATGCTTTCGGGGATCACCCATGAAACCAGGGTATTATGCTCAAAATTATGCTCAAATTATGCCGGACTAAAATGACACTTCCACCCCACCCCCATAGGCTCGTATCTATTAATAAATATTCCCAGTCTTTCAA
>JAHPZR010001619.1:85000-104298 GCA_019787425.1 Platygyra sinensis
TCAGATTCGCAGACTGCGAAGGTCTGACTTACTGACATACTCTGGATAATTTTGCTCACCATTCAGTGTTTATCACGACGAGATGGGTCAGTTGGCGTAGGTTTGCGCGGAGGTTTACAGAAGCAAACGCATCAAACGTGATTTCAGAAGATTTCATAGTCCAAAAATGCTTAACGAATTGAATGTTAGAAAATTATCCTGGTTAAGAAAATCATCCTGGTTAAACTTACATTACTGACCAAAAACAGAGCTGCAACTTACCGATATATACAACTGGACTGGAGTGGTCATTCTTCGCGAGATGTTGTTTCGTTAAAGTGGTTCAATATGGCAGCAAGTATTCGCTTTGTACGGGTAACACGAGGCCTCTTTGACGAACACTGACTGGAAGGCATACCAAGGATTGCCAGCAAACCCTTCGCGCCCGACTTTAAGTACAAGTCCCTGAGATTGCCATAGGATAATCCAGTTCCAGCAATGTTCTGGGCCATCGACTGTGTTATTCCAATTTTTTCAGTGGGGTTGAATGTCTGAAGCAGTTCGTGGCGCCGATCCAAGTATGTCAGGTTGTCAAGTGCTTGTGAAATACTAATCACTGCTGAACAATTTACTATCTTTTCTTCGCTTAATTGAAGAGGGGACTTAAAGATGATTTTTTGCAGTGCTACAGCATCTTCCAGTGCGTCGTGGGCTTCGAAGTCTTCGTTGAAAAGGTGCGAGTACAGTGAGGATTGGTTTGACTTGCAGAGCTGTCCTGATGGGAGTTGAAGAGCCGGGTGTTTTTGTTGCAGTAGATCTTTGACAAGAATGTGACTGTCAGCAAAGTGAACGTTTAAATCTTTGAGTCTGCAGTGGAAGGTTGTGTCGCTTTTCCGAAGAAGAATTGGAGTGTCAAATGTGGATGAATTGTGTCCTATTAAAATTGTGCAAAAGTCTTTCTGATGTGAATCAACAAGGAAGGCCAGAAACTCCTGTAGCGCTTCATCAAGAGATACTGTTTGAACTGGTTTGTTTTCTTTAAATAATTGCCTATTCCCATTGATATTTTTGATGGTAAGTTTGTTGACTCGTGTGGCTCCAGGACTAATGTTACTTTTTGGTAAAATGTACCTTGAGAAAATTGTTAGGTTGGTTTCATTGATTGCAGATAGTTGACAGATCTCCGCGTGTTTTCCAGTGCAGGTAGTTTCGGTGTCAAAAATAATAAAAGAGTAAGATTTAGTAGGGTCATAAGTTAGTGTTTCTGGATTGGGTCTTGGTGTATAAGGTGGTACCATTTTTTCATACTCTCGTAACTCATTGGGTGAAATAGTGTCTAAGATATGTTCAATGTCAAAGGCTGTTGGTGAAGGCTGAGCGGCATTCAAATCTAAGTTCAATCCAACTGATGTTTCATAGGTTTTTCCTTCTTTAGCTTCTTTCCAAAGGGTTTGGGAAGTTTTCTGATTGTGTAACTGGTTTCGCCTGTACTTGAAACTTTTTGTTGACTTCCTGTTTCTGTCGTTCAACACTTTTTTGTCCATCACAGCTGCGTTCAACTCGCAAAAATACCCAGGCTCAATGTTTAGTGCCTCTAAAACTCTGCTTACATAGCTGTAGCCAACATTTTTTTGGGCTACTCCACATGCAGTTCTAAAGTCACTACTTTCGCTTCCACCGTAGTACTTGGTTTTGGGGTTTTTTGTTGCAATTGTACTGTTTATGCTTTCATTTCTTTGAGAGTTAGCACAAGGTATAAGCTTATTAACAACAACATCAGTAGCATATTCAGAAAAAAGACTTGTTAAGGTATTCTTCAATGGATCACCAAGCAAATCCTTGCCATGTGGAAGGTCAGTGTGCTTGTATGTCAATGGACTTTTTTTGTAACCACACCAGGATATGTCACACAACTGATGATCACCAAATGCATGTGGCACAATGCAGTTAAGACTTGCTTTTAATGCTTCTGGATTTCCTGCATTTTGAGATATAGCGTAGCTGAAACATTTTGCAAAATAGCTGATCACTTTTTGACTTAACACAGAACAGTTTGGATAGAGTTTTGATGCTTGGATGCGTTCTTTGAGATTGTATAAACGACTTGTTAGAGATCTTTTAGTATGAACAATGTCAGACCATTTTTGAACATCATATGGCACTTTAGCATGTATATCTGCCAGAGTTGTGCTGTCATCATCTCCAACATAAGTAGAAAATTTAACACCTGCTTCAGGAGCACTCCTCCAAAGTTCACAAGCTACATCCCTTTCCATTGACTTAGAAGAACCTGAGTGATTTTTTCTGCAGTCATGACTTTTAGCTGCCTTTCCTGACCTTTTACTTGAGTCACAAACTCTGCAGGACTTGCACCTGGTTGCATATGATACAACTTTGCCTGTGACAAGCCCCATTGCCGTACCATGACCTGTGAGAGAGTTGTGACCCTTCCCCCTCTTTTGCCACCCCATGTCATATGAAACTGCTATTCCAACTAGACCATCTGTTTCTCCCTGATTTTGAGTGTTTTTTTTCTGCTTTTTTCTTTTCCTTTTCCAAAATTTGATTACAACTATTTCTGGCAACAATTTCCACTACATTTCCGATCTCCCTTTCCCTTCTTTTGAAAAGTACATTACCTACTGGAGGAACATTTAATGTAGTGAGCAAATTGTTTAGTTGGGTTTGTCCAATTCCAATATGAAGAGATCCAAGAACTGCTCTTGTATTTACATCACTGGCTAAGGGTCCTCGTCTTCCAGCTCTATGTTGCCCAGATGTATTTACATTGTTGAGATTTCCACAATGAGTGCACTTAACAGTGAGTGTACTACTTAATCCACTCCTTCCAGCTTCACCAACAGTATTTACTATTGACAGGGGGCCTGAAAATCACAGCATTAATTGTTGCTTTTGTAACCAATCAGGTTTTGACATGGGCTGGGTAAAATTGCCTTATTATTTTGCTGCTGGGGAGGGGGGTTATTAATTTTAGGTATCTCAATGGGAGAGGGCAGCTTATTAAAATAATTGTCTACACGAACAAAATTGAATAACTGTGATTTTCATGTTGTCTACCTGACTAGGAAGATTACAGAGGGGTTGAGGGCGCCGCGAGTAGAATTATAGAGGAAATATGGTATATATGTAGTATCAGGGGTTGCATTTATGTTTTCAGTTGGAGTGCAACTCGTTAAAACTTTTTGAACTGAACTTCTTAATAAGAAGAACTTTTCTCTAGATAGTCAAACTACAGTGTAGGTGGACATTATTATTGTTTTTTGCCTAGTGCCTGGCCCTTAATAAAACTCCTGATAAAGAAAACCTCCTCCAAGCATGTTGCAGTGTTCAAATTATGATCAAGGAAATTTGAGTTGGGAAAGTTTTTTCAGTTATTTCCAAAACAGGGGCAATCATGGCTGTGAACAATAGTGGTACTCTGTTGAAAGCTGAAGTTATCGATATTGTGAAACTCCACAATAAAAAGAAATTCTATCTAAGTATTTTGTTACAGACAAAAATTAAAATGGGTCAATTTTTACAATAAAGATACCAAATTAACTTCCAAAAGCAGTGACTGTTGTATTTTGTGGATGTTTTTACATTACATTAAATTATCATTATTAGTTTGACTTACCTTATTAGTTTGACTTACCTGCGTGGCAGTGCAAGCAAGACTTTAGTTCGTTTTTCAATACATCCAGGTTTACTAGTCTTGTGCCCAATTTTTCGTCTTCAGTTTGCTAAAACAAGACAAATGTTTGCTCGAGTTACGTCGTATAGTGTATAAAAATGCGAGCTGCTTTGTAACATTTGCAACAGTTTTCCTCGATAAGAAAAACAGACCTGTTTTGATCGAGTCACTTTTTTCTCAGTTGGCTCATAATCCCTCTCTCCGTTGTGCTCCTCTGCTATGGGTCGCTTTAAATTATCTTTACCCTTCGCTAGTTTTTTGACAGCACTCAGATGACCCCTTGACACAAAACGCCCTTTGCAGCGTTCACTCCCAGCAGTGTTTTCTTTGTCACCGTCGTCGTTAGCAGCATGTGCGGTAGACGAATAGTACCATAGGTAGCCGAGGGTTAGGCTGGCCAAGTGAAAGGCACGAGGAAAACCTGAAGACTTGTTTTTCCCCTGCTGTTTTTTTAGCTGGATAGGGATCGATCGCAACATCAGCATACCAAATATTTTCGTAAAGGTTCAAGTACAGTGGTTTAAAATAATTTTTCTCCTTTGAAATTGTTTGAAAGATAGGTGTTCTTGAACGTAAAAATAACTGACAACGCAAACAGGTGACTACATTGGGCGGAAGAAAAGTTTTACGAAAAAATCCCCGTGCCGCCATGTTTATTTTGATTTTTGCAAACTTTAAATCACGCGCGCTATCTCGCGACCCCTCGGGTGATCGCGTGATGTCTCGAGCTGAAGTGCGCGTTAGAGCCCAGGCTTCTCACGGAATTTTACTGTATTGAGCCACCTTAAAAACCGCCAAGCTACGCAGGCTAGGGTGAGTAACATGTTTGTTGCTCGTGATTAACTTGTGCTCGTATTTTGATCGACCAAAAGAACGTGACAGTTCACAAATCGGTAGATACTTAACAGAAAATATTTTCGAATTTGAAAATGGCTCTCCGAGGAAGGTGCTCAGTGTAAAAGCATTCCTTGTAAAACTTCGCGGGGGCAGCTACAGCCAAGCAGGGTTTATTGACGGCGACGAAATCTGCGACAGGTTTATCAGCAAACAGCAATCTTGAACGTAGAGATAGACTCGTAAACGGAATGGCAAAAAAATCCGCCGTGCAATGCCTATTACTTAGCTTAACCCTTTAGTGCCCAAGGGGTCTCCCTTTGACGAGTAAAATCGTCTGGCGTTAGACAGAGTAAAATCTATAAGTCACTATTGGGCATTAAAGGTTAATGCTTTGTCTCTACTTTTCCAAATTCTTGCTTTTTCACGGATAAATTAAAACAGAATTCTTCATGATGCTTCACTGGACTTGAAAGGTTTCTGCAAACTCACGAGGAAATTTGTAGAATTTTATGCCTCCAAACTGACTAACAAACGTGCCATTCACCGATTGCAAAACTCCTTTTTGAAAGCCCTCAAGTGAAGCGCATTCCTGTACGGAGAAGTGATAAGAATGAAGGGCTCCCTCTTAATTAAGCATTAAGAAAACACGTTCACTGTACTCTCAATGGCAAAACAAACCTTTCCGGTGTTAAGGTTGATTGCATTTTCGATCTTCTACGTACCAACCCCTCATTATCAATTCATATGTGCGATTATCAATTCATGTGTGCTTTACCACGTGTCATTTAAATGTGCATTTCTGCAGGCCAAAGAAGCCATCCTTTTAAA
Source organism: Platygyra sinensis (assembly GCA_019787425.1). Taxonomy (NCBI): domain Eukaryota; kingdom Metazoa; phylum Cnidaria; class Anthozoa; order Scleractinia; family Merulinidae; genus Platygyra; species Platygyra sinensis. The sequence goes on from JAHPZR010001619.1 coordinate 90,339, forward strand.
TGATTACAAGTTAGCATAAATGAAAGATTATATATTCACTTGTATTTTCACTATCTACGGACAATATATTACGAAATCACAACATGATGTGACAGAGCAGCTCCCAAATGACTTGATCGGCAGAAGTTGGTAGAGCGCTGCAACGGTATCGTGGAGGTAATGGGTTCGAATCCCGTTCAGACCCGAATTTTTTTCCAGGCGTTAATTTCTCCGATGATCATGTCTTCACTTATCAAATGATTAAATGTCATGGATGTGTTATACAGAAAGGTTTCTGCAAACTCACGAGGAAATTTGTAGAATTTTATGCCTCCAAACTGACTAACAAACGTGCCATTCACCGATTGCAAAACTCCTTTTTGAAAGCCCTCAAGTGAAGCGCATTCCTGTACGGAGAAGTGATAAGAATGAAGGGCTCCCTCTTAATTAAGCATTAAGAAAACACGTTCACTGTACTCTCAATGGCAAAACAAACCTTTCCGGTGTTAAGGTTGATTGCATTTTCGATCTTCTACGTACCAACCCCTCATTATCAATTCATATGTGCGATTATCAATTCATGTGTGCTTTACCACGTGTCATTTAAATGTGCATTTCTGCAGGCCAAAGAAGCCATCCTTTTAAATGATTACAAGTTAGCATAAATGAAAGATTATATATTCACTTGTATTTTCACTATCTACGGACAATATATTACGAAATCACAACATGATGTGACAGAGCAGCTCCCAAATGACTTGATCGGCAGAAGTTGGTAGAGCGCTGCAACGGTATCGTGGAGGTAATGGGTTCGAATCCCGTTCAGACCCGAATTTTTTTCCAGGCGTTAATTTCTCCGATGATCATGTCTTCACTTATCAAATGATTAAATGTCATGGATGTGTTATACAGTATTGTAAAGCGCCATAGAGCAGTTAGGATATGGCGCTATATAAATATATTTATTATTATTATTATTATTATTATTATTATTATTATTATTATTATTATTATTATTATTATTATTATTATTATTATTACTATACATTGAACTCTCTAACTCTTTTCTTATTGGCCGAAAGCGTACAGTGAATTTTCGAAATCTGCGCCCGTGACGCCAGAACTGCAGATAGGCCTTTTGCAACAGTTGGTCACGTGACCGATAATTTCTAAACTTTTAGCTACAGCAAAATGAATTTCAGAGCTGGAAAGAGCATGTTTTAAATAACCAGGACACCAATTTTCAGACCAATGCCGTATAAGGTTGAGATTTAATGACGATTTGAATATTGCAAAAATTAGAAGGTTTTGTATGGAAGCGAGCATGCTTTGCCCTCCAGAAACCTTTTCTGTTATTAATCACTACCAAAAGAAGCTGCTGGCATATAACCATTGGAGATAGAAAGAGGGGTAAAATATTAGGAAAAATGGAAATTTCTAGGCCCTTACACCGAAAGGCAAAGATTTTATGGCAGCTTGAAAACTTGCAAAATTACAAGGATTTGTATGGAAAACCACTGGAGCGTGACTGGAGGGCAAAGCGACTTCTTCTCATACAAATCCTTGTAATTTTTAACGTCCATAAAAATTCCCCCTTAAAAGATATAAACCTGAAAATTTGCATGTAAGCTTATTGGGAACTGTTCTTTCCATTTCTGATAACATTATGCATTACCAATGATTAATCAGTGTGTTCTTGAAAAGCACGTCACGTGACCAACTGTTGCAAAAGGCTTATTATACAATAATCATGTCAAGCTCACGGGTAATCATGTCATGTATGGCCGCAGTGCATGATTTTCAAGAGTAACCATGTCAACTTCGCGCCACTCGTGTTGCTTGCCATCAGTGAAGAAGCAGTAACATGACTTCCAAGTTTTTGACGTTCAATGTATAATAAAACAATTATAATCAAGGTCTCGGTAAGGGTTATCAGCCTCAGCCTTCGGCTTTGGCTGATAACCCTTACCTCGACCTTGATTATTCTGGATATCACAAAAACCTCATCCAATAATTGTTTATTATTATTTTTATTATCAGATGATTGCCTGGGGTCGTAATTAGTGACGTGTTTTTGCGCAAAGTTCGTCTCTTCAAGAAAACCGTCGCCTCTAGCGATACTCGTAAGCATGGTTGACCTGCCCCTCTGGTCAACTGTGAGGGTTATAAATAGCTCAAGAAACGTGCAGTTGTTAACGTAAAATAGAAAGTCAGTAATGCCTGTGCGGGAAGGCTGTTATAAAAAAAATCAACTGAAAGAGTTATAGACTCCAACCCGAAACTCCAAGCTCCATCTGGCTCGACTTGCCATGGTCTTAGAACAATCAGTTGACTTCACCAGCTTGGAGCTGTTAACTTGCTGCGTGATGAAACAAGTTTTTTTTACACACGAAGATTGTCTGGAATAAATATTCCTTCGTGGTTGGCCAGAATGAATGATAAGTAGATAAATAACATATAAACGAGTAAACCAACAAATAAATGTTTATTTCTTGAAATAATATTAGTGGCAAATTGATCATCTTCACTGAACACGGATGTCGATAGAGATGAGGGTGTATTTCCTCAAAGCATATGTCTCAAAGAGTAGTTGTTCCGTCGTTCGTCCTTGTGTAGCGTTGTTGTCATGTTGTGTTTGTTTTAGACGTTCAAAAGGAGTTACCGGTGCAATAAATTGAAAGGACTTTGGGGGACGGGAGGAACTGCACTAATCAAATGTTCGTTGTGGTTTTAGTTGTTTCAGCATTAACGTCACAGCCTAACCAAAACAACACTTTGTGGTTTACGCCGTTTGGACTTTAGCAGCTCAAAGTGGAAAATAAAGAGTTGACCGAGTTAATCTCTGGCAGCCGGGTCAAAATTCCTTCTGTTCTTTTGCGCCAGCCGACAACCTCTCTTTTGGGACATTTAGTTGCTAAATTAACAGTATTGTTCACTTACAAGACTGTCGGGCTCTAACCTGACTTAATTAAAATGCGTTGCAATGAACGATTCTGGTTGGTTCCGCTCAAGCAAATTTGAATGGTTAGTTTCCGAGTGTTCCCTTTTCAAAAGTGTTCCTCTTTGTCTGTCATATGGCAGCACAACGCCTGAGTCATCCGCACACAGCAACTACGCTTCACTGTTTATTTTGAAAGAAACGAAACTTTCATGTTGTTTTGGCAAAACAAATTTGCGCCCCTAGGCTCGTTACAGCTGGAGCAGAAGTTATGAAACATGTGTCACTTGTACAACTGTTTACACAAACAGAGGTGAAACACGTACCACTTGAATGAACGTGTGCACACGTACGGACTGACAAAATTGCATCTTGTACATCCCACTGAATTAACAATACATATTTTCACTAGCCACTGAGCAACCTTCGTTATTTAATAATGAATATATGTCAATTACATCAGTCGTAGGAGTTTAAGGCTAAGGCCGCTTTGGCAGCCGTTATACCGGATCGGTACTCAGTGAAACAGTCATTTGACAGAAGGGGAGTAAAAACCAACTAATTATCAGTTATAAATTTTTATCCTAAACATCTAGGAAACACTAGGCTTTGTAGATCACGTTCCAACGAAGACTGAGTCACCTCAGAGCTCTTAGTGCTCCTTGGCTAAACAAATTACATATTTTATATATTTGTTTTTTTTAATTAGGCCTCTATCATTGTGATTATCTTCTGGTAATTAGTCGACCAGGCACGGATGAACAGTTTTGATATCTCTAAACACACACTATGTGACTTAAAACTTTGTCGAATCTGATAATACTGAAACAGAACGTGTCTAAACAATATATATTTTGACCAAGAAGGCGTCTTGTAAGGGCAAAGGCCACTCGCTAATTCGATATGTAGCCGAATTTAGCCCATGAGATCATGAAACTTTTCACTACCCCAATTCAAGAAGTATTTTGTTCATGTTTAGGCCTTGTCCACACTGCGCCAGAGAAGTTCAGTTGAAAACGCGTCTATAATGTTTTCCATCCACACTACGTCGGAGGCCTGATTTAAAAACGCAACAATCAGCGGTCATTTGTGTTTGAGCAAAACTCAGTCAGGGAAATCACATGGTTATAGTGACGGTATCGTTTTTTAGTGAAAAACCTCCGTTTTCAAAACGTTTTCCATTCACACGAAGACGAATTGCCGGCGTTTTCAAATGCTTCCGGTTTAAAGAACGTTTTCAGTGACGAATTAGTGTGGACGGTAGGCCTAACCGAGGAAAAAGCTGCCAGGCCGAGAACACCTGCTTTTACATTTCAAACATAAATTTGTTTTTATTAACTTCATTTTCGCTGTTTTTAATATAAGGACCTGACAAGGATGTTTAAAACTCACGAAAAGAAATGTGATCGTTTCAGAGGATATCAATCTTTATTTTGTTAACTGACCAAAAGGTTTGAAAAAAACATCCATTGAAGCGTTGATGTACCCCTAGTACCATATTCTCTGATCGAGCACGAGAACATCTACGGCAATCGATTTTAGTTAGAAAGAATACAAAATGCAAATGAAGATGGTTTGATTGATGCTTTACTCTTGTCCTTAATGGAAATCGTTCGCTCTTTGACACCGCAATACTTCCAGTTTTTAACAGTAGAGCACGTATAGGATAATAAGCTAGGGACAGGTAAATCGAGATAATTTTGTGATGTCGGAAGTGTTAACTTTCTTAATGGGAACTTCAGTGGAAAACACTTCAAAATGTCTGCTCGATTTCGAAAGGAATCCCAACAAAGCTACATTGGCATCTGTCAAGGTTTTCTTGAATTGATTTTGTGCCATCGAAAATCTAAATATAAAGAAGGGGTATGCCAAAAATATATTTATATATAGATACTGGTCATAGTGTATTTTTGAACCCAGAAATAATACTAAACATATATTTCCTGTTGTACGTCATTCGCCTGTCTACATCTGCTGAAAAAAATAACACAAAACGTGAAACTTGGAATGATGTCCTCTCAACTTTACCACGCACACCAACATTTGTGGTTCAATTTTCTTTATTCGCTGATCTCGACTTACACAAAAAAATTTTCACGCTGTTCTATATTTTTAAGGTTATCAAAATATTTATGACCAGCCAGCCGGCTATTTTCATTATATATATTCGTTTAGCTTCTTACCTCTGGCATATTATATAACGACCGGATTTTAGTCACTCTTCGCAACACGTTTTTGAAAAAAGGCTAAAGCTTCAATGGAAGATGACAGACAGAAACACGTTCTCCTCTCTTTATACTAAAGATTAAACACTGTTTTAGCCATTTACAACTGAAAGGGGAAGCGACAAAGTGAGACGAAGGAAATACGCGCGCATACGTCAACGGAATTTTTCGTCAGCTTCTTTAAATACCTGCCTCATGGAAACCTTAAGTAGATGCGTTATTGGCGGTTTATTTGTGTCCTTGCGAAAGTGCTGCTTGCTCCCACGCATTGATTACACACTGAATGTGGAAAAAAGTCCTTTCGCTTGTTTGTAAGAGCAAGATTTCGACCTGTTCGGCGTTTGCGTCTGATTAGAAAGCGAGGTTAATAGTTTGATCATGTCTCTGTCTTTCTGCTGCAGCGCAATTCCCAGGGGCATTAGTCCATCGTCAGTTTTCGCTCTGACGTTCGCGCCGCGTCGAATAAGCAGCTCCGCGCACTGTCTATTTCTACCACACACTGCTGCGTGAAGTGGCGTCCAGCCCTCGCAGTCTACAATGTTCACGTCAGCTCCGCACTGGATTAAAGCATGCACACAAGTAATTTTGCCGTCGTAAGCGGCCTCGTGAAGTGCAGAAGCGCCGCTCGACGTTAGGTGATCAATATTCACGGTCCCTGAGAGAATTATATTTTTGAGAGCGCCGGGGTCATTCGCAGAAACCGCGGCACACATAGTGTAGGCAGGATGAAGAAAGTTTGCATTGCAGCTTAGTCCTGGTCTTGTGTAGCTCAGTAGTCTTCTCCTCGGCGCTTGTATGTTCTCCCAAGGTCTTTCATCCTCTACAGTGTCGATTATAATCTGCGGAACAGAGAACTGTGTCTTTTTTGTGTTCGTTTTCGAGGTTATGAACAGTTGCGGTGGAAAAGAGTACTGATTTGTAATGTCCTGGGTTTTGAGTCCGTTTACAAGCCTGGTTAGCTTTTTCTTCGGCCGAAAACTGTTCCTCTGCGGCAAAATGACAGAGTTGACGGAATTCATTCCGCTTTCTACAGGCATACGAGGTAACACTGAGACCATTTCGCGACGGCGAGGTGTATTACTAACTTCTCCTATTTGCACGTCGGGAATTTTTGTTGCTGCTGCGGCGGCCAACGTCCCCGTCCAACTGACAAGCTCACGTGTGGAGCCCGTGAAAAGTCTCGAATAATTATTTATGTCAATCCTTGGCTTAAAACTGGAGCAATGGGAAATTCAATCCCGTGAACACATGCTGCTCTCGAGAGGCCTATCAATATTCTGTCGAACTGTCCCCGATAGATTATTGGCTGAAGCAACCTTGGAACACAGAAGACTATTAATGAATCGAAAATCTTGCGAAACTTGTCTAGTTCGTTAAGATAACGACCAACAGATCGATCTTACCTTGAAGGTTTCTGATGGTTTAGTGATGTTTGGGTCACGAGCGAAAGAACACATAATGGGTTTATTTTCCCAATCGCGTCTGCAATCATGTCAATCAACCTGGCTATGACGTCAATCGGTTGTTTTTTTCCGGCTCGGGCAATAAGGGATTTATTGATGGTCTTAGGAGATCTCTTTTATTTCTATTGTACGAAACTGAAGGCTGTCAATGGTAAAGAATAGTGTTCTTGAATTTTAATACGATCTTGCCTCTATTTTAGGAAATTGTTTACAATCTGAACGGTAATTGTTTGGATTTCAAAAGAACTCAGACAGCGAAGAAAGAAGGCTAAAATGTTGTTTAAAAGAACATTGGATCATCAACCATTCCAGAAATTTCAAGGGATTTTTGGTTTTTTTTTTCAACATTCTAGTTCATTGCCACAGAGTCAATATCACTTCGCTGACTGTGTATTGAGCTCAACCTTTGACGTCATAAGTTGGGGACGAGTGAAAAGTCCTGTTTCAACTGCTGTGAAAATGCCTGTATTTTTAATTGGATTGCAAATACTGTAGCTTAGCTTCTGCTGAATATATCTGAACATCATGTTTACATTTCATTTATTTTCCAAGGTCAAAGGAATGAATTAAAGGGGACAAAAATAAACCGAATGCTGTTTCTGCGGCCTTGGTGTCCACATGATGAAAATTGTTTTTTTCTTGACATTTGCATGCTAAAACTCAGTCGTCCTTGATGATACTGATATATTCGCTTCTTTGTTATCACGATAAAGAAGATAATAAGAAGCAACATCATTACTGGCTAAAATTAACACTGTAATGATCGGCGTCGAGTTATTTCCAAACTGAAGATACAATTTTCATATATTATTATTTCAGATGCCGCTGCCGCTGACTGAAAACAGTAATTACATCAGCCATGTAGCGATTCATGTGCGTGAAAGTGGGCTGAATTGAAAAATTATTAAGTGGAAACTGTAAAGTCGTTATTATTCGGATTAGAACCTTGTTCCGTTAAAAATTATCACAGTTATCGCCGGAGCAAATGGATTTATCACACCGTCACTGGGCACGTTTTACATCAAGTAATCGGTTTTGGTTACTTTTATTTCAGGTAACCAAGGACGAAGTGCTAGTGATGGCATCACTTCTAAGTTGAAAAGTATTGCTGTAAGGCACCCATTGTTGCGACTGAATAGACTGAAGTATGAACGTGTACAACTCCATTCAGAAGATATATAAAGAAAAAAATAGGCTGAGAACTTTCTAGCTAAACAGTTACTTAACCCATAAGGATGTCCTAAACGTTCTCCCACTGGACGCCGAGTAACAGCGATTCGAAACGCCTCCAGCTCAACGGAGATTTAATCACTTAATGATGAGGCGTAGGTTGTTTGTGACGAACGACACATCGGAATCGTGACAAGCCACCTAAGCTTTAAAAATTAATGACGGGATGAGGTGGGTTACGATTTAGAATTCCAAGCACATCCTTTCTTCACAAAAAAACGTAACTTGGCCTGGTTTAAGGATATACGTATTAACTTTTTATCACAGTAAAGTTCTGACAAGTCCACTAAGTTTCTAATTTGTCTTCAACTTTCTCATACGTCATTATTTGCTTACTAAAATCCCCTCAGACCCACTAAACACATTGAAGGTGATCATATATGAATGCAATTTAACATTCTGTCATCAGTTTTAATTCATGAACACGATTACAAAACAATTATATTTTAACAATAATACGCGTTAGCGTCTCTTGCTGCATGTACTCCTGTTTCATTATAAATTTGTTATTAAATAGAAGGAAACAGATTCGGAAAATTTTTCAGTGATGAGAACTGAATTCGAGAGCATGAAAATTATTTGTTAATGTTGCTAATGCGAGTTCTGAAACTGAAGGAGTTTCCTGAAAAGCCACACGTGCGTAGACGGAAATACCCACAAACTACGTAGAAAGAGACTTCGGTTTCACCGCAAAAATAAGCAATCTTCAAGGAATCAGTTTTTCAGAACTGGAAACCCTAATCCTCTTCTGGGAGTACAGATTTTCAAATATTTATAGACAGTTCAGAAATTGCGTAGAAGTAGCTTTTTCTTCTACGTCATATGAACCACAAAAATATCCAATCAATTGAGCGAATCTATTTTTGAAAGATCAAATCCTCTTGTGGAACTGAAGTACAGATACACAATTGCAAATATTGGTCAACGGTCTTGAATGAGATCCAATAAAAACGAATTAAAAATGAAACACGCGCTTTTGACTGAATGGCTGAAGCTTCTTCACCTTGGAAAGTGTTTGCGAGCAATTTCTTAATTTTCATTTTTTGTTTTCATATTTTCAGGTCTACATACGGAAAGAGCACAGCCGGTCAGATAAGTCATAAGATAAGAGATGTTTTTTAAAAACGTTTACCAGTCGATCTCACGGCAGCTGTGTTAAGCGGGTTTTAGTATACAAAGATTATATCAACTGCAATCAACACCCACTCGCTATATCAACGCTTTTGACGTGTATTGCTCTCGAGCCTGATGATGTTCACTTGATCTGATTACCAAAACATCAAGCCTAATATTTATAACAGAAAATTTACGGCGACTATATTGAACTGCCACTCGTTTCACTAGCGAGTCAAACAATAGTCGAAGAATAGTGATCATGATCATCTGATATGGTCGATTCTTCTCGCCGGTTTTTCGTCTGTTACTTGCTTAGGCCTGGACGGTGGATCTTCAAATCAAGTAAAGCATGTTTTTATTTGGCAACCGTATTAACAAAAACAAGAATCTTTTTGGGGATAATGTTTTGCGTCAGAGAAATTTTTAGCGCCACTTGCACTCGCAAGCACGCGTCAATAATTGCCGACTGGAGTAATGTGTCAGTCATAATAACAGACTAGTTAAAAATAATTTCAAATAAAACAATGTCAAAAAAGCAACTGAAAAGCTATTAGGGATAATTATGTGGGCGCTGTTATACAAACGATGCGTCTCTTTGTCACGGCACTAAAAATCTTATGCCCCGAGATCAGGGCCGTTCAGTTTTAAGGCATACTGAAACTATGCGATATCACTGAATTATTAACTCCTTACAATTTGAAAAAATAAATGACAAAAGCGCTGGTTCACGTACGGTAAAATTACAGTGTGGACAAAAAGTATGAATCTTACGAAATCACACTTTCTTGTAGGCGCATTGCTTATGAAAATACGTTTTGTCACCGTTTCCATGGAAATAATATTTTGATTTAGTCCGGCTGCACTGTGGGAAAAACAAAAGTAGTATTACGTTATCCAACTAATCAAAACGCTTTCGTTAGATTATCCTTCAACGAAAAGCTGAACGCTTGGACTGAACGTTTGCGAAAAAAGGCAGTTTAATGCATGACTATATAAAGAAGCATTTTTATTATTAGACACATTTATTTATTCAACTCATGGAACACGAACACGAAAGATACGGCTACTTTGGTCACAGTGCACATATCAACAAAACTGTTTATCATATTTACTTTTCATCATGTGTTAACCTACTCATTTTGTAACCTACTGATTTTTATGTTGTATCAACTTGAATAGTGCTGAATTAACTTGAACTTGACCAGAATGGGCAATGCATCACCCCCGGAAACTGGGCTCGAAAGTGGTCGTTCCTCCCTCCGACTTGTCTATTAGTCTTCTTGCTCACTGTACATAGTGAATAGAACGAGAAAACGCCCTAAAAAGGAAGTGCGCGCTTTAAGCCGTAGTTGTAGTAGTTCAATACGAATAACCTTGTACGACGGATTACGTGGATCTTTTGTGGTCGAATGGAGAGTGATTACCCGGCCTTTTGACATATCCAGACGGATAATGCGCATGCGTCCTGGAAATAATATGCTTCTTAGCTGAATTGAAGTTGATTAATATTAATATACGGAAAATAAGACGCGTCTATACAAAAAACAGGCGAACTTATCTACAATGTGAATCTGTTTATCTAAAATTTGTTACCAAATGATTAACAGGTCTCTCTGACCTCCTATAACGGTGGCCTGATTTCAATAGACGCGGGTTTTACGCGCAAGTAGATATGTATTTACCTAGACTCTCTTAATATTAGACGCATTCGCTTTCCTTGGTAAATGCGTTCAATGTTTAAAAGAAATAAAGAATAAATCTTGATTCAAGGCAAGATCAAAGTCAAGAAATGTCTCCCGGCGCAAAAGCAGGTATTGAAGGATTCTCAGTAATTTTTGCAGCCATATGATCGCTCAATGTCTTTTTTAACCTTTTTTATAAAATGCACCAAAATTCGAGGAAATGCTGTACATTGTCATCTGTTTCATCATGCAGTTTTTTTCTGAAGTCTTATAGGAAGTCGGTCTAAGTGCGGAACTTGAATTCAAAACGCACATCCTGTACGGACTAATCCGTAAGGATGACCTTTCTGTTGCTCGTTTCACTGAAGAATGGCTAAGCTTTCAGGCCGGGTAATGGAAAGTTTCTCGTTCAGAGGCCAACCCTGCGCGAGTAAACGGTCGCCGGCGAGGAGAGCAACAAAGTTCCCTCTTACGTGTCGAGTTGTCTCGACCTCACACTGTTCTCATGGCACATGTGGTATTCACGCGAGTTACCTTAATTGAACTCCGATCTTTAGTCGAATTCCAACTCTGGTGGTATGTGAACTACGCATACGCACTTGATATGTAAGAGGATGCTTAAGAGGTCACAATATTTTACAAAGATCCTCTTTTTCCGAGTAACGTATATCATATGATGACTCAGAAAACGCGCCACTATAAAATTGATATCAGATTGTCGCTAGTAAAAATCTAAGGCTTGTATGTAAAAAAAGTTTGTATCTGAAGGAATAGTAAGAAAAAATTAGCACGAATTTCCTGATGGTTTATATTAAACACCGGTTTGAATACTTATTTCGGTTTCGCAGTGTCCTTGGTTGTTCTCAACAAAAAACATTCCTGGATGCACAGCGCGTTTCAAAGACTGAAAACAGATGACTGTGAAACTGCCTTAGCCCCACCTCTGCTCAGATATGTTTAGCTTTTCCCATGTCATTTTTTTAGCCGCTAAATTTAGCAAAATTTGTTTCATTCACAGCGTGTATCTCTTCAATGCAGGGTACGAATGACGTCAATCGTGGGTTTCAGTTCACTATTTCGTAATAATGAGCAAAGAATTTATAGATCACTCAGCAGGATAAGTTGGAGGAAATGTACTAAAAACAGACGCCATGACTAAAAATACAAATATAATGCTTCTTACAGTGATGAAAGATACAAACATGATTGTTACTAGGAATAAACACGCTCGAGGAGAAACTGACAGTCAGTCGATCATGTTCTCTGCATCTAACCAATGCCAGTCATGTCACGGTTTATTTTTAAAACTTCACGTCGGCCGGCTGGTATGATATGGGCGAGAATTTTTAGTTTCAAAAAGTACACGCTTTAAAGAAAACACTTACCTCCGAGATTTTGAAGAATTTAAGCTTCAAAAAGTACATGCTTGAAAGAAAACACTTACCTCCGATATATAGCCGGATTTTGAAATTGCATAGATGTAACTGATTACAGGATTTGCACTGTAATAGCATCGTGTTTTTGATATAATTCGCTACTTCGTATTGAAAGACGCGTTATATGGTTTCAACAGGAATCATTTTGCATCGCGCAATGAAGATGAAAGAGACTGAAAATTAGGGAATCCCGAACCTTCGAGTTTGCATTCGAGTTCGAGTTCGAGTTCGAGTTCGAGTTAGACTTCGAGTTGGACTTCGAGTTGAAGATCGAGTTAGATATGTCATAAAAATATAAAAATGCAACTAACAAAAAAATAAAAATAAAAATTGACGATGAGGGAATTATATGCTAATAGACTGCAAATCAAAAAGGAAGTCGAGTGGCGTTACGCGTGATGCGTGATGCGTGATGCGTGATGCGTGACTGTGACATTGCCTATGTGGTCGTCTTGTATGAAGGCCTTTTACGGACAAAATTTCGAATTTGCATATATCCTTGTTATGTTGCATATATGAATGCTATGCGCAATAAATCAATAAGCAAACATGTTCGTTATAAACAAAAGGTGTCCGATAAAACTAAAAGATGTCCGACACAATTAAAAGATGTTTGGAAAAACTAAAGGATGTTCAAATTTGCTAAAAGATGTCCGATACAACTAAAAGATGTTTGATAAATAAAAGATGAGGAAATAAAAGATGCGGAAGCGGAAATGCTTTCGCAAAACAGGAAGTGATGTCATTGGTGATCTTCCGTGTAAACAAAATGGCGTCTGCTGGAGCTGCAATTTGGCTTCCAGGTATAGAAACGTTGTTCATGGAATTAAGTATAATGATTGCAAGGGCACAACAACGATGAAACGCTACAGCTACTCAGTTCGATTCTTCAGAGTTTTTTGTTCGCAGACTGGAAGAATACGAAAGAACTTTACTTGTTCTATCTCCGAGAATCGAAGAATCATACGCACAAGAAATTACCTTATTCGGTAAACCACTTGGTATCTTGAACGAGCAACGATGTCACTTCGAGGGAATTGCAGAAGAATCCGAGAGGGATATGAACTGGTTTGAGGAGTCGACTACTCAGCCTACTGTAACGATAACAAGAACCGCGGCGCGGTTGTAACCGCGCTTTAAAAATCACGGTTACTCGCACTGTCCAACTCCGAGTAATGCAAAATACAAAGGAAAAGACATAAAGGAAGCTAAGACTAACTTCGTTGCACAATAGATGGTGCTTGTAACTCCGAACTTCGATGAAAGCTAAAACCACCAAGTGCATTAGGATGTCTTATTACGGCTAAGTTTAGAACTCTTAGGGTTTTCCCCTTGCAAGTTCTGGCAAGTTCTTGTTTACCTCAGCAAATACTTAATTATCCTTCAATCTCTGCACTCACTTCGATGAAAAAGCCCAAGAATTCACTTGAATTGCCCAATCTCAGAAGAAATATTCGCAAATGTGCAAAAAAATTAATGACCGATACTTGTGGCGGAATAAGATATTATTTGTTAGGTAGCGAAAGTGAAACCTGCAACATCAGCGCATTATGTGGCTGACGTAATACCCTTTTTTAGTGCAGAGTACACTATTGGGATGGTTTGGGATTGACAGCGCTAAAGCCCTAAAGCACTAAGGCAATAAGCAATAAGGTGTAAACTTTAATGTTTAATTAATTAATTAATCAATCAATTAATTAATTAATCAATTCCAATTAATTAATTCGCCTTGTTTTGAGGAGGTGGGGTAGGTACCTTTGATTGCTATGTAAAACGTATTACACTTAGATTACATCGTGGATAACATCACAAAACTGCACATGGATCCAATATTCTCTTGTTATCCTAGTGGTACTATTCTCTTAAGAACAAAAGCAATTTACTCGAAACG
>JAHPZR010001620.1:0-20259 GCA_019787425.1 Platygyra sinensis
AAGCTATTATTTTGAACCGACCCACCTACAGTATAAACCACTACGTAAACAGCTGTTAGACATTATTCACATACAGATTGCAGAAGGAACAGGACATTTAGTTCAGTTTGGAAACAGCGTAACGACTGTGACATTTCATTTCAAGGATGAAAGACAATTTTTACCTAACCCTTCCGAGCAACAGTAGCTTGACCGATTATCCTAACAACAGCAGCAATAATTTTAAAATCAAACTGCCAACACCACTACAATTAGAAGGAGTTTGGAAAGTGGCCTTGGCGAGTATTTCCGTTCCAGACCCCAAAAATGTTTTACCTTCTCGGTTAACGGACAGTTTGCCTTTGGCTTACATGACCTGGTACAACGCAGACACCAATCATTTGAGTAACCATTATTTAGAGGCCTCATTTCTTCTTAGCGATATCAACGAGCACGTAGACATTAACATGCTGACAGGAACTGAATTTTTGAAAAACGTGTTTCATTATTTTAAAAAGAAAATATATGTTAAAGATGGAAGGGCCAACAGGCAATACGGAAATGCGGATATCGACAAGGCCTATTATCCAGAAATGAGAGTAGAAGGTCAGGACGTGCTGCTGGATAGTAGTAAGGTCGAAAAACACGATTTTGGTCGTGGAGATGATATAACGCCCCTGGGTTGGATGGCTCCGGGCTTTGCAGTCAACAAACAGCTGGCTTTTGAGATGGGGTGGTTTGTGAAAAACTACAATTCTAATCCCCAAGTAGCTATTCGATTAGGTCCCAATCTTGTAATGGAACCACACGGTTATCTTAAACCGTTTACAACAGATATTAAAACAAAATTTAACCAAAATGGAGATCTTGCGTCATCACAATACAAATCAGCCTATTGGATCATTCCAAGAGATTCCAACGGTAAATTAACGGACTACATACGGCTGAGTTTGGATGTAAACTGGCGTTTCACGAACCTTAACTATGCGTTTGAACACGTCTTTGGCAATGCCAGCCGGTCGTTATTCGTGTATTCGGATGTAGGAGGCAGTAGCGTGTTGGGAGATCAAATTACTGATTTTATTCGCGAAGTAAATTATAAAAGAGAAGGCAAAGGAAGCTATTACTTTGAACCGACACAACTACAATATATACCGCTTCGTAAACAGCTTCTTGACATTATTCAAGTACAAGTCGCAGAGTCATCAGGTGCTCTGACTACATTCGGACGAGGGGTTACGACCGTGACATTTCATTTCAAGCGAGTATGATCGGTAGCGGACTTATACGATTTCACCCTTCTGTGGAACGACCCCAAGACGGCTACGGGTTAGCCGACACCGCTTGGAAAACTATTAAAGAAGTGGGCCCCGCGCTTTTGAAGGATGTCATCACAGCTTCAGCTGAAGCCGGTTTGAAAGGTTTAAAAACAGGTGTCAAGAGCAATCAAGTTAATTGGAAAGGTGGTCTCGAAGCAGCCAAGCGAGGCGCTGAACGAAAAGCTACTCAAGAACTCAACAAACTTGTTAAGAAAAAAGTGCGCAAAAGTATTTTCGGATTTTAAGCCATGCGCCCTATTTACTCTCGACGTGTCAAACGTTTGCCTTACTACAAAAGAACGTATAAAGGCGGTACTGTGATCATGACTCGATCAAAACTACCTGACTATCGTTGGGTGCAGAAGGCTGTCTTAACTCGTCAACGTCGCAAGACTAAAAAACGAAGAAGATGACGAAAGCGTTGACAAAATCAGCTGCTGTACAGAATCCGACCTTAAACCTATTTGATGTTCCCTCGACGGATTACAGTTTTGAGGAATCGCGCTATGTACCCATCAACCCTTTCACGACGGGTATCCACCCCATTGAATTTCAAATCGCTGCTCAAGACGATTTTATCAATTTAGCAAAAAGTTACTTTGAAGTCGAACTCAAGCTCAAACTGGACAATGCTGGTGACATAGCTAATGACACGTTGGTGACCATATGTAACAATTTTATTCACGCGTTGTTTAAGCAAATTAACGCGCGTTTGAACGGTACTCTAATCAGCCCTCAAACTGACACGTACCATCACAAAGCTTTCATTGATACAGTGATTCACAATGACCGAGACGACGGTGAAACTATCCTGAGGCCAGAGGGTTGGTTTAACGGTCTCAATTGCCGTGACGCTAGCGGAACAGCATTAACCGCCAATCAACTAAACCCTGGTCATGATGATTTCAAAGCACTCTCGCAAGATGAGCAAAATTGGGTCAAATCTGTTAAACCGTTTAACGGCGGTAAAAAAGTGGTGTTTAGGTTTAAACCTTACCTAGAAGTGTTTCATCTAAGCAAACTACTTGTGCCAGGCGTGGAAATGCAATTCCAGATGTACTTGAACAGTCGTGAAATCTGGAGTCAAAAACATGGTGGAGCTAGACACATTAGGGACATCACAGCCGACGATCTCAAAATTACATTGTTCCTGAACCAAGTCAAAGTATTACCCTCCGTGTACAGAGGTCTGCTTAACCAGTTTCAAAAAAGTTCTTCTAAGAAAGCAGTGTACCCGACGACCAGGAGTGAAATCAGAACCTTCAATCACGCTAATGATAGTGTGTACTTTGAAGCGAATAATATCTTTCAAAACCAGCGTCCTAATAGGGTGATTGTAGCACTGCTCGAGCAGACTGCCTTCAATGGAGATGAAACCAAGTACGCGTTTAGTTACAAGACCTTTAACATCACTAGCATCAAACAGCTCATACAAGGAGAGGAATATCCTTACAGAGTCCTGGAATTAGATCACACAGACACCAGCAAGGATCTTAGAGGCTATCACCAGTTTCTCAAAGCCACAGAATGTTTGACTAAAAGAAAAGGCAACATGGTTCGACCAGAGGACTGGGGCAGAAACAAGGGCTGCACTCTGTTCGTATTTAATAACGCTCCTAGCGAATCCCTAAGCAGTCCTGTCCTCAACCCATCCCAGACAGGAGACGTCAAGATTGTCATCCGATTTGGAGCTAACCCTGGCGTGAACCTTACTGTGCTCGTGTACGGAGAATTTGAAAATCTGATAGAAATTGATGGTAACCGTACTGTAATGTACGATTACTACAGAAACTAAGCATGGAAAAAGTAGCCCTGAACAATCACCAGTTAGATTACCTGGCCCAGCAGACCCGACACTTTGTCAAGTTTTTTACGGCACGGTCCCTTGCGATCGCCTCCCTTCTGTTGTCAACCGAGAGGGTCCGACGGCTTACATTGTCAACACGGACCCACATGATCAGCCCGGAAAACATTGGATTGCGTTATGGACTCAGGACAATGTGTGCGAAATCTTAGACAGTTACGCGTTACCTTTACAAGAGTACAAAACCACAGAGCCGCTGATCGAGTGGTTAGAGCGTCACTACAAAGTTCAAGTTTACAGTCAAAAGACATTACAATCGGTTTTTAGTCAAAGTTGCGGCGATTACGCTCTTATGTTTTTAGTCCTCAAAGCCAGAGGCGCTAGCATGCAAGATTTTTTAAGTTTATTTTCAAGTAAAGATTTTGTAAGCAATGACCGTATTGTGGGGAGCTGGCTAAGAGCTCGTGTTGTCGATCAATTAGCGTGGACTCAATTGAAACCCGCTGACCAGATAAACCCCACGTGCGGTCTGTTATAAGAGTGAAAAGTTGAAATAAAATTTTAGTTTGAAATCTGTGTGTTGTCATGGAAAGACGCGAAGCGTTTACGTTTAGAACTCCCACTAGTATTATGATAGCGGGGCCTTCGGGTTGTGGAAAAACTGTGTTTACCACAAGACTCTTACTCGAAAACTCGGACCTATTTAGCACTACACCCAATACCATACATTATTGCTATGGTTCATGGCAGCATGGTTTTGAACTTTTTAAAAAATGTGGCGTCCAATTTCACGAAGGCGTGCCCGACCGCAATCTGTTACCCAAATGGTTTCCTAAAGGAGGTATTTTGGTTCTGGACGATTTGATGAACGAAGGCAGCAGCGATAAAAATGTTTTGGATTTATTTACCAAAGATTCTCATCATCAACAAATCACTGTCATCTATCTGTGTCAGGATTTGTTTCCGACAGGTAAATTTGCCAAAACCATTTCGCGCAATGCTCATTACATTGTGGCGTTTAAAAATCCGCGAGACCAGTTAGGGTTAAGAAATTTACTACAACAATCGTATCCCACTCAATTCCGAGAAGTGTTGGACACGTTTCGTCAAGTCACCGATCAAAGACCGTTTGCTTACATGGTATTAGATTTACACCCGGCCAGTCGCGACGATCAACGCATCCTTAGCAATGTTTTAAAAGACGAAGGGTTTATGCGCTGTTATCAGTTTCGCAAATAACATGGTGAATGCAAAGAGAAAACGTCGGCAAAGACGTAGAAAACAACGAGGCGGAGCTTTGCCTTTAGCGGCAGCGATTCCAGCACTCATAGCTGTCGGAAAGGCAGTAGGTTTGGGTGGAGCGGGTGGAGCTGCCAGTTATGGAGGTAAAAAAGCCATGCAAGCCCTATTTAAGAAGACAAAATAACGTAAACGTTAAACATTTCATCATGGTGCGTCGTAAGAGAACAGTAGTAAAACGTAGGAGAAGAAAGAGACAGCGAGGCGGCGCTTTGTTTCGTAGAAAACCAAGACTCGTGGATAAAATCGCTGAAGGGGCTAGCATGGTTTTATCAGGACCCGCACCCACGTTTGCTTCATTAGGGGCCAAATTAGCTGGACAAGCACTTAAAGGAATCACGGATAATGTGATATACTATAAACGTCGACGTCGCCGATAGAATGTCAGAAAAGATGGAGCAGCTGGAAGGATTACACGCCTGCTATCATAAACAGTGGTGGTGTCGCTTACGAATGTTTCTTTACTTTAAACGTTGTCACACCTTGTGTAACGTGGTCACGCTTGTGATTTTGGCACTAAGTATTGTCGTGGGCAGCGTGTGGAAAGAAAGTTTTGCCATGGTGGCCTTGACAGCGGCAGCAGCCTTAGTCAAAGGATGGAGCGATTTTAAGAAATATTCACTCAAGATGGACATGTCACGGTTCGCCTACACGACCTACGAAAAGACATTATTTGAAATTAACACGGCTATTCTGAGCAGCGAATTTGATCTCAATAGTTTCTTAGTGAAAATGCAAACTTTGGACGACATTAGAACTGATTTTGCACCGCCGGTCTTGGAACGTGTTACACGCTTGTATTGTAATAAAAGGCTGATACCCTAAATGTGTGTTGTCATTTTTATTATGAGTTTGTTTCAACGTCACCGGGGATTTTTACAAAGTCTCCTGCGGGAAGCGAACGCAAAACGGCGAAATGTAATGCTCGATCTCGCCAACAAAAACCAATTAAATGCGCTCAGCGAAATGGTGTTGAATGTCATGAAACAAAACGTGCCCGTTCAACCGAAAACCATTCAAAAATTAAAACGCTATAAGAATTTGTTGCAAGCACTAAGACTTTGTCATATGTTGCTAAAACGCAAGCGAGAACAACTAGAGAAACAAACAGGGAGAGGTTTCTGGCAAGGTTTAAACGAATGCTACGCAGCATGTTGTGCTTAGGAAGAAATGAAAATGGGTATCCGGCCGACGGAATCGACATTGTGTCCGAACGACCAAAACCTAAAAACCCTATAAGCGAATTGATTGCGTTATTACAACAAGCCAATAAGAGAGAAGAAGAACTCAAAGATAACGTGGATTATTGGCATCGAAAATATAACCAGTTCTGTGCTGATTACATAGCTTTAAAGTACGACGACTTATGTCTTACGTGTCACAAAGTACAAGATTCCACACGGTCCGGTAAAACCTACACATTGTGTGAATCCTGCGCTGCCGGTAGACAAACTATCGAAAGTCTCCAAAGAGAGTTAAAAAACGAACGAGAGGACTCAATATATTGGCAAGAGTGCTACGAAACAGCCCTGAAAGAATTATCAGAGTGAGTCAACAATAATGAATGAAGTGATCATGGTCCCGGCCGAGGAATTTAATCGGCTTTCGAATTATTATCAAGGTAAAATTACAGAGAGTGCGTTACTCAACAAAGCCGGCCGAATGGCAGCAGAGCAACAATTGATTTTAGCAGATAAGAGTATTCCCGATAGCTTAGCCGTTCGTATGGTCAAACCCATGGCTTTAGAACAAGGTCGATTGGTCAAGCGGGTTCGAACCGGTACAGCTCAACCTGCAAGCTATGAAGGCATCGAAGAACCGGAAGGGATGGTCGATGCACCAATAGAACGTTTGCTCAAAGACATTATCAAAAAGCAAGAACCTGAGGTGATCGAAATAGAATCGCCGAAAAAACTGACTGGCAAGAAAAAGTCGCTTAAAAAATTGACTGTAAAAAAGCAGCCATATTCTCCCAGACCAGAGAAAAAACTTAAACCTTCGACCAGCGGTTATAAAACACCGGCGTCGAGTGTGATACCAAAAGGACTTAGTCCTGCAGCTAAGAAAACTTTAAAAGAACTTGGGTGGCGAGAAGGCGACGACAGTCCTAGGGGTGGTGGAGCAGGAAAGAAGAAACTAAAAAAGACCGAAGCAGAAAAACTACAAGAGGGTTATTGGGAAGCGTGGAGAAAAAAGCTTCATTATGAAACGGACTCGGACTAAACGAAAACAGCGTGGAAGAAGGGTGGACATTCAAAAATTATTGAGCAAGACTGGTATCGAATATCACGTGCCGGGCTATCAATATTTAGGTCCAGGTACCAAATTGAAGAAACGTCTGGCTCGAGGAGATCCTGGGAAAAACCAACTGGATAGTATCGCCAAACAACACGACATCGATTATGCCCGAGCCAAGAACTTACAGGACAAATGGAGAGCCGATGCTAAGATGATTGAATCGATTAACAAATTGCCGGGCAAAAAAACTTTGACCGAGAAAGTAATTCGTAAAATTATGAAAGCCAAGAAGCGAATGAAATTGTAATGTTTCTTTAATAAAGTTTGTTTACTACTACGCATGTGTGTTTATTGAGTACCATCTTTATAATTTAATTACATGCCGACACAGTAACACCTCCCACATGGGAGAGCAAATTGCTCCAGGGTTCAATATATGAGAATCATTCCGTCCATTAACGAATAGGGTTTGATACCACTTTCTTAAGCCGCCATCTTGGACATGTTAATTAAGGTTAAGTCACGTCATCAGGATGATGTCATTAGGGCTTAGGGTTAAAACCTCCATCAAGGTTTGAGGGCTAGGGTTTATTTCCATAAAAAATTGATAATCGATATTTACTCATTTGCATAAAAAATCGATAAAATCAGCCCTGATCTAGCCCACACCACTACTAACCAAGGAAAATTTGTGGGAGATTTATTTTAACTTCCTAGACAAAGTAAGAAAGATTCAGCAGTACATTGCAGAACTTAATTTACCTACAGGAAAGAGAGATGTACAGTTTGCCACCGATGCTGGACCTGGTGTTGGCTGCAGCAATATCACATTCAGATTCAGAGATGCAGAAGTTGCACGAATCCTCAATTTTGATCGCTTAAACTGCATTCACAGAGCACGTGATGACAGTGGACAGAATGAAGCAGAGAATTCAAATGCCTGTATTGGAGAGGCTATTGTTGATGGAGGGGCTTTAAAGTAGAAGTACAATGAAGCTCTGGATGGCCTGGTGAATAAAGATGTGAAGAACCTTTCCATTGCTGAAGTGAACAAACTTGAACAAAATGCAATGGAATGAAATGCATGGTGTGTTGGAAAAGATATGACTGAATAAATACAAGGGGAGCTGGGTCCAGCTGGAGACTTTATGCACTCCTTCGTCACACCTCGAAGGGAAGACCAATTTTTTTCAAAAGTAGTTTGTATCAACGGCAGAATCTAAGCAAAATGATGTACCAGGCCATGCGTACTTAAGGAAATCAATGCCTTCATAGAACAGAATGCTCAAGTTGGAGAACTGTACTTTGAATATATCAAAGGTGATTGTCAACAAAATAGTGGAGACCTGTGTGAGTTCTGCACAAAATTCCCTCCTTCCAAAGATTAATTGCACCAGGTACCACATCCAAAGCCTGATGAAACTGCTCTACCGGATCTGAAATATGTATCATTTGCCGAAACTTTGATCACTTCACCAGAAGAACACTCCATCAATGGTTATCAACTAAGGCCTCAGATTAAAAGGTATCTAAAAGAAGGAAACGTAACCATGGAAGACAGTGAATCGATTGTTGAGTTTTCCAAAACCATTGCTGTTCAGGAATTGATTGTGCAAAAGTACCTTGCTTTTTAAAGGTAACTTCAGCAGAAGTAAAGATTGTCATGGCAATGGTCAACAACAACATCCTGTTTGCAACAGTGGGTCCATTTAACACCCTGTTAAAGATTTTTTTCCAGACTCTAAAATGACAAAGCGTACAAATCAGGAAGGCTGGCTGGCATGCATTGTGAATGGGGTGCTAAAGGCATATTTCAGGGAAAAAAATTTCTGTTTTCAAGACCTGTGGTTATGACTCATGGTAGGTCACATCATTAGCATTAAGGGTTGAGTGCGTAATTATTATTAGGATATACTGAAACAGTGGTAGTGTCGAAGGTGTGCTCTGATTGGCTTGTCAAACTTCAAATATTATTTTACCTCTGAGCAACCTGGGAAAAAATGGTGTCCCAGTTTGCATCTGTGACAAGTGAAGAAATCATCCAAATAAATTTTTTTGATGTATATTACTCAGTGCTAACCACCTCCACTTTAGTGAAGAGTTGTTAATTATTATTTCCTTTACAGAGAAATTCCCAGATGGAGGTTATGAAAAATGCCCCAAATTTGTTGGCGACTGATGGTTCTAACCATGACAGTCTCAAAAAGATGAATCCCCTGACGGTGCAAATATACGATGTGAACCTAAAGCAGGTGAAGACCAGCTTCTTGGACATGGGCTTATCAAGTGGCAGCATGCCTGAGATGCTTTTCTAGGGAATCGATGAGAATCCCATGGGAAAACTGCTTTACATTTCCATGGACAACACTTAAGTTAACTTGGGGAAAAACAACTCCATGCTGATGCATATCAAGCAGCAAAACCTATCAGTAGACTTCAATGGATGCCAGTGCCATGTTGTACACAATACCTCCTTGGCTGGAGCCAAAGCATTCAATGTTGAGACCGGATTTGATGTGGAAGACCTCCTAGTTGACATTTACTATTGGTTTGCTTATTCTACGAAACAAAAATGCAAGCTGGCAGAATATACCAATTTCCGAAAACAAGAATACCGGAATATCATCAAACACGTCAGCATGAGATGGCTTAGCCTGAGGAAGGTATCGGTCACTAAAAGACTTATCTTCTTTTAAAAAATGAGTCTGCTGCCCGGTTCAAGAGGATCCAGATTGCCTTCAGTAACCCCACAACAGAGGTATAGCTGATATTTCTGCAGTTGGTGTTGTAGATCTTAATTAATCTCAACCTCTTTCTGCAAAAAGAGAAACCTCTCATCAGTGCTATCAACTCATACCTTAAGAAGTTTCTTCAGCTCTGTTGTGTTGTTACCTGTTAGGGGACTGGGGCCGACCCTGGGGGACATCTTGGTCTTGTCCATCTCACATGGCGTAGTTGACAGGTTATATCTGTCAAATTTTCTTCTCAATTTGCTCACTATCGGGATACAACCTAAAAGCTCCATTGTACACACGTTTCTGGAGACCATTTCCATTTTCTTGTGGAAATTTTATGAAGAATTGAACCTGTAGCAACTCATTTTTACCTTCCGAGGACTTCAACCTCGGCGGCCTTTGCTTTTGTACAGGTCACCAATCGCTATCAATCAACATTAGTGTTCCATTTTCTTTGATTCAGGAGGAGCTATAAAAGGTATGCCTCCCAGGCGAACTCCACCATGTCCGGATGAGGCTAGTGCAGGGGCGAGTCCAGCAACAACAAACGGACCAAACCTGAAATTTATTTCCTCCGAAATTGCACGGGTGCTGAAGCTAGACATATCTACTTGTACTCCAGACGGATTCCATATTTGGAAGCAGCAATGGAACTCTGCATTGACCATCACAGTTTTTGCAGACCTTCCAGGGGGAACCAAGCAAGCTCTATTTACAAATGTTCTTAGTGGCGACACTGTCAACGAATGAACATCTTAGGGCTCCAAGATGTGAATGCTATCATCGAAGCTTTTCAAACCCAGGTATGTGGCAGCTCAAGTATCTTTGTTCATGAATACAAGTTTCACAACAGGTCTCGAGGGACAAACGAGTCTCTTGAAGAATTTTACACTGATTTGCAAACCTTATTGAATAAATAGCACTACGAAGATTGTTGCAAGACAGAAACTTGGAAGACATGTAAAGAACGCATTCTCCTTGCAAGATTAGTGGCTGGCATACGGTCTAATGAGGTTCGTAAGAGTCTTTTGTGTATCAAAGATCTAACTCTTGAGAAGGCTGTACAGCATGTTCTAGTCGATGAAGCTACTTCCTTCCAAGCAAATCAATTTTCTTCTCAAATAAACAAAACTGCCTGCCAACGAAACGAGTCAGATCACAACCATAATAAGAACAGTGAATCTCTCTCTGATTCACAAGTAGACAACCCAAGGAAGTGCAAATTCTGTAGGAGGGTCTATGTCTTCTGAAAGGAACTATGCCCTGCAAAGGATTCTATTTGCAAAGCCTGCAAAACTAAAGGTCATTGGGCTTATTCTATCATGTGCCCCAACAACTTACGAACTAGTGCAAGGGGATCCAGTGAACAGAAGAAATTAGGTTCGCATCCAACCCAGTCCAGATGTCCTGGAAATCCTTCCCTTCAAAAGTTGAGTCTTCTTTGCAAAAGGTTTTGTTTGCTTCCAGGTAAATAATATTATATCCGGATTCCTTATCCTCCAGGCCCCAGTTGTTCAAAGGCTGGATAACGCTATCCACCAGATAAATCGCTATCCACTGGGTAAGTGTTGACAAAACAAACCATGCTATCTACTGTATAGTGATTTATCAGGTGGATAGTGTTATCCACCTTTCGAACACTGGGGCCTGATTTTGACAAGGTCCATATCCAAACAAATTTGTTAAAGTACATTAACTACTCTTTTTGGGCTGGTGTCCCACCCAAACAATCCAAATTAGAATCAAAGGAGATGTTGAAATCACCTCTAATAAGACCTTTTCGCTCAGGACTTGAGATTATACCATTCAAGCTATCCTGTAGTTCTTTAAAATATATGCACTGATCACATGCTCTATTTGGTGCATTAATGTTTTCAAAAGGATACTTAACTCCTTGCACAGTCGCATTTAAAATGAAAAATCTCCCAAATGGATCACATAGACATGATTGATCTTCAAAATCTAAATCTTTTCTTATGTGTCATCACACCACAACTGTGGTTTGACCTGTGCACAAAAGAAGCATTTTCCCACTCCACTGAGTTCTCCATATATTCTCAATATCTTTTGAACTATGTGTTTCTTGAAGATAAATAATGTCTGCTTTTTGTTTATTTAACCAGATAAACAATGCTTTCCTTTTTTCAGGCGATCAAATTCCATGGATATTAAGTGAAAGAAGTTTAAAATTTACATCCTCCTTACTGCTTGCAAATATATAAACAATGTGTGACAAAAACGAATTGTTTTCAAAACAGTAGCTTCAAGATAACAGCCTTTGCTCCAGACACAGAAACAACAGGACGCATACATACTAAAAGATGAAAAAAAACACAAACAACAGCAAGTACACCAACAACACAAAAAAGAGAACAATAAGGGTTTAAAAGGGTTTTGAGGTTTAAACTTAAATTAGACCTTTGAGACTTTGGACTTGTAACACATGTTTTTGAGAAACAAATGCTTGGTACGAAAAGAAACCATTGCAAAATTAGCTTTTTGGGTATGCAAAACAAGTGTTGATTTTGGTATGCCAATTTTATCGCAAAAACTGATACACCTTATTCCAAAATGGCCACCATTTAAGTATTCCTTTGTTTACTTGCAAATTAGCCCTTGCTGCCTCGTTTAAAGGAAAATATTCCTTTTAATCGCAAGTCTAAGAACGAGGCAAGGTTAGGGCTAATTTGCAAGTAAACATAAGAACACTAAAATGGTGGCCATTTTGGACTAAGGTGTATTATCAAAGAGCAAAACACTGTACTAATAAAGAAAATAGAGATATAAGAAATATTCATCAGTAGAACGTTCTTATAGATAGAAAGGTAGAATGCTTAAAATAAATTAGTGGTGCTTAAGAAAGCTCAGCCGATCTTTGACTTTACAGAGAGAAAATAGATTTGTCAAAATATTTTTTCACAAAATTGTAGCTAATCTTTCACTATTGCCATCATAAATTAATAAGAAATATTCCAGCAAAGTATTCAGATCCTTAATTTTCTTGTAGCCTGCTCAAAGTTTTGCCCATTCCCTTGCCAATTTAGGTGGAAGATCTTTCTCAATTAGCACAGTTGAGAAGCAAGGACTTTTAAGCAGCGCTTTCCTCTTGAACCAAATTGACTCAAAGTCCATGGGAGAGAGAAGACATGCCAATGTCGGTCTCAGGCTAGGCTCTCTTTCTGATGTTGAGGAAACTCCATAGCTATTTTGGGGTTTTCCCATACGATGAATTGCATGAGATTTAAAGTCAGAAGGTGCGCCTAGACTGGACAAAACTTGCTTCACCTTTTGAACATATCCCTCATTCGTCTCTCTAGCATTTTCTGGAATAATATGGAAGTGCAAATTTTCTCTTCTGAAGTAATCTTCTAGCTTCACAAGTCTAACTTTTAAAGGGAACTACAGGGTAAAAATGAAGCTATTTTGCATGATTGGCCTATATTTGCTACATCAATATTTGATACTAGTTTGTTGATTGTTGGTTTGAAGCTAGATATTTTAACTGAAAGACGAGCGAAAAACGCAAACAGAGTTGCGCCATCTTGGGAAAATTCGAGCCGGTCAGCAGTGTGATGCGACGTAGGAACGTTAAAAGGATTTTTTCATGGGATCTTTGAAACACGCTCTCTTGCCTGCTTTCTGCCTTCCGTTCACATTATCTGAAAAAAGTATGCTTTCTTTACATGTGAGGGTTTCTAGAAAATGATGAACTGCTGTGTCCCTGGATGTACGAATTATTCAGCAAAAACCAGTAAAACAGCAGACATAAGCTACCGCAAGTTCCCATTGGACAAGAAGTGAAGGTAAACATGGCTGGAGAGGATCAGATGATCAAATATGCTGCCAATGCAATACAGCTATGTTTGCAGTGACCATATTTTGCCAAGCTGTTTTGAGGTGAATACCTGTTTGCAGATTACAGGACAGAAGTGTAAACGCAGACTGAAGGAGGACCTCGTGCCATCTGAGTTTGATTATGGCCGTGAGGCCAAAAAACCACCATTATCAAGCGAAAATCGCCTTGAACGACGAGGACATGAAGAAGTTAGTATTCTACATAAATATTCTATATTCTTTAATTTCTGCTGGGTTAACATGTCTTGTCCAATTTAATGAGGATGAGAGATCTGTTCTCTCGTGATTGTCTTGTTTTGATTTTTCATTACTTCGATTGTTTTCTTGATAAAATGTGGCAAGAAATCATCTTAGGGTATAATTAAACTAGTCAACAGATTATCAAATGCCTAATATAATAATAATGATAATGATAATGATAATGATAATGATAATGATAATGATAATGATAATAATAATAATAACTTTATTAACGTGTCAAGTAATATATGCTGCTATTTACTCTTAATCTATTTGGCAAAATAAACGTTACCCTTTTTACACCTGACCTTCTGCTTTGTTCAGATTCATCATTCAGCAAACTAACTTGTTGTATTTGTTTTCCCATCAACAAAATTAACCATAAATACGGAAAAGTTAGTCTTGTCTCATGTACATTAATATTCATATTAGGGGAATGATGGTCTGCATGCATATTTTCACTCACAGTTCCTTTGTTTTATTCTCTTTCTTAAGGAAAAAATGTTGTGCTGGACTGTTCTACATGTATATAACCGAAGTTCAGTTCCTAATCAAACTAGCATCTATACACTTTTTCACTTCTTTATTAGGTTGTTGTAGAACTATTACTAGGGAGTTTTAGATTGGACTACGAGTACGAGATTGAGTACGAGTACAACTTTTCAATTCTAGTTTTCCGGCTTCACATTATCACAACACCTACCAATTTCTTCTCATGAGCTACTCTCTCTACCTAGAACCAACATGAAAAACGAGGACTCTGAAAACGTTACTGGTTTGAAATTCGAAAGTCGTACTCGTACTCAATCTCGTCCTCGTAGTCCAATCTAAAGCTCCCTACTGACTGCCCAAAGTGATGAGAGCACTTCCCAAGATGGCTTAGTAAGTAAAGACGAATCTCTCCATGTTGATAACAAACCTAGTCATGACCCCCCTGCAAGACCACTGATGCATGACATTGGAATTCAATGCTGTTTTGACCCTATTTGCTACAAGACTGTCGAAACTCAAATAGATCAAATGGATATTGTATCTACCAATGTTTCTGAGAAGACAAGCAATAAGCTTCCCTTACTTGGTCAAGATGGGGCACACATCTCAGTCGTAGCTGAAGAATCAAAAGCTAAACATGACCACAGTTATGCCATGCAGCCACCCCCTTATGTAATTTTCCCTACATATGACGATGACAGCTTCAATGCTATGTCACCACCTCCAATATATGAAGTAGAAGTTGTTCTGAGAACAACTACTGAGAATGATAAAATTGTTGGCAATGAGAATGGTGATGATAGTGATGTAGAGGATGATGATGATGATGATAGAGATGGTGAAGACCTAGTTCCCCATTGGTTACCTGGTAAAGGAAAATTTTCTAATGACGACAATTTATTGTCTGAAGATGAAAATGATGGGGACTATACATCTAGCACTCCTGACTGCAAAAAGAAATGCCTGGTATTTGATTCATGTCTCAATAAGTTGCTAAAAAGGTGTCCAGACTGTGGAGATGTCATAATCCAACATGAGAAGAAAATAATTGGTAGCATGCTATCAGTTGAGTTAACCTGCCACAGTGGCCACATCACTAATTGGGGTTCACAACCAAGGTGAAAAGAAACCCTTGGGTAACCTGTTGATGGCAGCATCTATTCTGTTCACTGGTAATACCTTTGCTGCTATCAGTCGCTTTGCCTCATGTTTATATCTTCAGTTTTTTAGTGAAAGTGTTTATTACAACACACAACAAAAGAATTTGATCCTCATTGTTAATGAGGCATGGGAGGCTGAAAGCAGACACCAAATTGAAAAGGTTAATGGAAGGCAGTTGTCAGTCTTGATGGTGATGGCCATTGTGACAGTCCAGGACACTGTGCCAAATATGGCACCTACACACCAATGGATGATGACACTGGAGATGTAGTAGCATTTTATGTTGTTCAGCTTTCAGAGGTCACATCATTTTGCATGAAAAATGGAAATCAGTGTTGAATCATACTATCAACAAACAACATTGGTCAAGGAACACCTATTTTCACAAGTGCAGTCACAGTCGCATTTCATCCACTGAAGCTAAGCGAATATGCTGGCTCAAATCAGGTACCCTGGCTCACTTAGCTTTCCAGAAGAAGTGGTCCTAAACCCTAAGCTTCCAAAGGATCTGGCTAAGCTCACTGACTTCTGCCACACTGGCTGGCTTGAGGTCTATAACTCAATGATGCTCAAGTACTGCTCAAGAAAAGAACATTTTTCGTACCAGGGCATGGTTGCCAGGACTCAACTTGCTGCACTTGACAACAATGCAAACGCTGGCCGTAATCACGCTCAAGTACAAACAGGAGAACATGCAGGCGAGGAACGCTACAAGATGTGCTTTTTAAAAGCCCATAAGCGATGGGTAGTCAAGCCAATTAGTGAGAAGAAATCATACAATTGTTTTTCAAATATGATTTCAGGAGTTATCAAGCGGTGTGAGGAAGAAAACGCAGTTGCCCAGCCTTTGCCTGTTCAGCTACCAAAGAACATTGCTTCAGAGCCAGTACCACTTAAGGCAGACTTGAAACAACAACATGGGTCAAGAATTAACTAATGAAAATAATGTTATGTAGCTTTACAAGTAACAGCGATGTTTTCTTCATAATTGATTTTGGAGAATCTTGATATTGAAGAATCATTAAATCCTTAGTCTTTCACTTTAACTGGCAAACACAAGACATAAAAAATTAAACCCATATATATTTTAGAATATATCAATGCCAAGAGTTAAGTGAAAAATATTTCAGAACAAGTAGTCAGTTAATTTACCGATGACAGTAATATAATTATACACATTGAGAAAAAGAAAACATTACCAAAATGATGCCCATTCACTGGAAACAAAAACAAAATAGATGGTACAGTTTATATGAGCTAGGCCTGAGTAAGTAATTAGTAACAATGTGATACTGCATTTTTGTTTATAATTCAGGTGTTCATGCGAGAATTGCCAGATTATGGGATGAGTGGAGGCAGGTATTTGCTGCCAAGAAGTTAAGGCAGTCAAAAATAAAAATATTGAGGCAGTCACAAGTGGCAAATGTCAAGAGGAGCCCACATGTATAACCCAACACCCAGGTTTTCATCCAGTCTGTGAAGCCAGTGGCACTGTAAACAACTCGTAGTATTGATGAGTTAAACAAGTATTGCAGTAACATTCCTGATCTGTGAAGCAAATTATTAAAGTTACAATTGATCTATGTTAAGTCAAAGGAATGCGTAAAATAGGCAACATGACCAGATGTTACAACCAGATTGAGAAGAAAATTAAATTGTGCTCCCAGAGTTTTGTCTGGTCGATCTACAGTATAAAACATAAGTAGGAAGCGAGACACATGAGTCCTACATTTTCGCATTTTCATCCCGGATTTCGTAGATCTTCTTGTTTAGTTCTTACTGTTTTAGAAGAAATTAACTGATAAAAGCTTGGGGTTTCGAAACTCAGTATCCCTGAAGAAAAAGTGTATCATGGAATTGTCCACTGAAAAAAAGAAAAACCTTCGAATACACTGGTAAATAGTGCAAAATTAATCACAAATGTTATTTTGCTGATGCTATGTAAGCTTAAAAACGCTTAATACAATCGACCTAAACCGACAAACTCCCTAAACACGATCGCCACATCATTCTGTGTTAAGTTCATTTTATTTCACATTAAAGTCATTCGACTAAGTACAATGAATCGATCGATTAGAACAATGCTACATACCAGTCAATTCTCAAGTCAAGGATTTGCACCTTCTACCTCGCTTTCCATGGACTTCTCGCCTGACAGGCCTTCAGCTTCATCTGAGTTGAGAAGCGGCTCAAACTGATATGGCTGAAAAGAAAACCTCCCAGGGTCTTGTTCATCGTCAAAATTATCAAAGGAAGACCCAGCTTCGGACTTAACTCAAACCTGAATTCAACAATATTTCGAACCAAATCTCACAAAATATGAAGTACACAACTGGAGGACATGGAAGGATCAAATTACTTTGCAGACTTGATGTCATACGATACGCTGACTGACTTCTGAGCAAGCAATCCCTTTCCAAGATGGCAGATTTCTAATCGCATTTTAAGCCAACTTCTATAGCAGAATTACTTGTTAATTTGCAAGAGAGAGCAACAACAATAGGAAAATTTGTAACGATGATGTTTGGCCTTTCTTTTGAAAAATTCTTATTTTTGCACCAAAGTTCCCCTTTAAGACTTCAAAATCCTTCTTTAATCTCACCCTCTCCTCTGCGGTGCTTTCAAGACGCTGTTGTAGAATTCTGTTTATTCTTGTAGCGAACTGGCCTCTTCCCATGCCCTGTTTAAGGATTTTGTAGCCTCATTTAATTAATTCCTCTCTGAGAAATTTTATGTCATCTTTTTGTTCATATTTCAAGGATGCAATTTCTTCATTAATCTTGGTAAAGCCACTCTCAATTCGTTCATGAATAAGTTTCTCAATAACTCTTGAATCATCATCTTCACCAGCTGACGAATTTGAGCCCTGCAGATGCTTTTTCTCTTCGCCTTTTGACATCTAGTTCAGCAATCTGTAAAGTGCCATTACTGATCTACTAAAGCTCAATGCATACCAGGACAGTAAGTGGTTGCTACTGGTGTGTTGATTAATTCCAGATAAACAGTTGCAACATTCTCATGATAGCAAACAGAGTAAAATTTTGTCTTGTCCTTAGGAATGTTGATGTAACAGGTGTGACCTCTTTTTTTTTTATTGTGTTCACATTCTTTTTTTTCCTTCTACATACAATACTAACCTTACTTACAGTACTGACACTTCTTACAGTCATGATACCAATATAATCTACAACACTTGTATTACTTACAATGCTTACGTCACTGCTAACTTTATTTACAGTACGTGGTTTACCCATAATTAAACATAATTGTAGACTTCATTGCTTCAAATAAACAAATCCTCAAAGATTCTCCATTTTTCCTTAAACAGATTGATGCTATTTGATTTAAAAGAAATCTACTTTTCCGTTTGATATTTATTCAATAAAATTCTTTCAAAGTGATTGAAAGATGGTTTCATTTCTTTACACTGACAAGTCCACAAGTACGTTTTTCCTAAAATAATTATATAATTAAGCAGATCCATCTCCCCCGCTAAAAACCCTAAAATAATTTCACAATATTCTAAAGAGAGGCACATGCAACTGTTAAGTTTATTAAAATTTTTTCACAAGTTTCATTCCAAAAGGAGGAGGAAAAGGAACAGTCAAAAAATATATTGGATATGGTCTCCGTAGTCTGGTGACAGAAGAAACAGTTGGGGTCAGAAATATAGCCTACAGAGGTGTGACCTCTATTGCTGAATGTATACCCCATGCAGAGTGTTCAATTGCAGAGAGCAAACATCTCCTTTGGCATGGTTGGTGGAAATTCCTTTTCTGTGTTGCAACAAGATGTTGATGATGGTGATGATACTGCCTCAGTTAGTTCTGACAACTCCACACTGATATGTTTGGTTTGTTTTGTGGAGATCAGCATTTCACAGACAGGTACCGCCATATTTTGGATGCCCATAGAGTAAACCATTGCTTGCTTGTTGGCCAAAATACTATAAAAATTAATGGTTGTCAGAGACTGGGCCTGTGCCAGTTGATTGACAGAATTGTTGTGTAACAACAGGTTTGTGCAATCGCTCAAAAACGGCGCCATGTGATGTTATGAGGCATGAGAGTTTTTTGGAGTACTTCTTGCAAGTTTGTGGTAGAGATTAAATTGATGCGATACTGTGAGATTTTGTTGTGGAATTTGGAGGCTTCCCAACAAAATAGTGGCACCTCCGACGGGACACCATGATAAAACTTAAGTGGAAAAGAGATGGCTGAAGCTGCAAGCAATGATCTTGAATCAAAACTGGCCCAAATCCAGATAACCAAGCGCAAAACCAAAACAATTTTATCAACTAAAAGTGTTACCCAGATTAAAAGACAAAAGGATTCTTAACATGCAATCGTCGCCGCTGTGGAGAAGTCAAAGCGGAATGTAGAAGAGTTAAAAATTTCCAGTGGTGAAGAAATCGCTGCCATTAACACATGAGGTGACAAGGTTAAAGAAAAATTAACAGTTATCAATAAAGACATGGACAGCATGGCAAAATGTCGCTCAGGAACAGGTTGAGAAGTCTAAAAAGAGCAGTTAGCCTTTAAGATGGAATTATTCGAACAAAAATTGAAATTCAACCAGGAAGGAAGGAAGGTAAGGTGGAAGGTAAATTGCTGTCAAACACAAATCAAAACACAAGTCACATGGAAAGCCAAGAGCAAGGTACAGTA
Organism: Platygyra sinensis; assembly: GCA_019787425.1. Classification (NCBI taxonomy): domain Eukaryota; kingdom Metazoa; phylum Cnidaria; class Anthozoa; order Scleractinia; family Merulinidae; genus Platygyra; species Platygyra sinensis. The sequence continues at coordinate 19,790 of JAHPZR010001620.1, forward strand.
ATAATGTTAAACTTTATTTTTATAGCGTCTATATCATTAACTGTTCTAGGCACTTTTCAATATCACGAAAAATGGATTAAAACTATGTGTATAAGCATAAAAATTAGATACAAATCTATTAATAATTTAAGAAAAAGCTTGGTGAACTAAATATGTCTTTTATTGTTTTTTGAAAGAATTCAAGGAATCAACATTTCTTAAAGATGCAGGTATACTATTCCATAACTTAGGTTCTGCAATAGAGAAATTGTTGATCACCAGAAGACGTAGAGTTACATGTAGATCTCAGGACTTGAAGTAACTTATTCGAGCAAGAACACAAAGAGTAGGAGCTACTGCAAAAGCTGAGCAAATTGGATATATAACTAGGTGAAAAACCATTGATAGCCTTATATACCAATAGCTGCTCTATTCTGAACTATTTGTAGGCGGCTTAAGAGAACTTTAGGTATGCCATATAGGATAATAAT
>JAHPZR010001621.1:0-20012 GCA_019787425.1 Platygyra sinensis
AAAGAGAAGGCAAAGGAAGCTATTATTTTGAACCGACCCACCTACAGTATAAACCACTACGTAAACAGCTGTTAGACATTATTCACATACAGATTGCAGAAGGAACAGGACATTTAGTTCAGTTTGGAAACAGCGTAACGACTGTGACATTTCATTTCAAGGATGAAAGACAATTTTTACCTAACCCTTCCGAGCAACAGTAGCTTGACCGATTATCCTAACAACAGCAGCAATAATTTTAAAATCAAACTGCCAACACCACTACAATTAGAAGGAGTTTGGAAAGTGGCCTTGGCGAGTATTTCCGTTCCAGACCCCAAAAATGTTTTACCTTCTCGGTTAACGGACAGTTTGCCTTTGGCTTACATGACCTGGTACAACGCAGACACCAATCATTTGAGTAACCATTATTTAGAGGCCTCATTTCTTCTTAGCGATATCAACGAGCACGTAGACATTAACATGCTGACAGGAACTGAATTTTTGAAAAACGTGTTTCATTATTTTAAAAAGAAAATATATGTTAAAGATGGAAGGGCCAACAGGCAATACGGAAATGCGGATATCGACAAGGCCTATTATCCAGAAATGAGAGTAGAAGGTCAGGACGTGCTGCTGGATAGTAGTAAGGTCGAAAAACACGATTTTGGTCGTGGAGATGATATAACGCCCCTGGGTTGGATGGCTCCGGGCTTTGCAGTCAACAAACAGCTGGCTTTTGAGATGGGGTGGTTTGTGAAAAACTACAATTCTAATCCCCAAGTAGCTATTCGATTAGGTCCCAATCTTGTAATGGAACCACACGGTTATCTTAAACCGTTTACAACAGATATTAAAACAAAATTTAACCAAAATGGAGATCTTGCGTCATCACAATACAAATCAGCCTATTGGATCATTCCAAGAGATTCCAACGGTAAATTAACGGACTACATACGGCTGAGTTTGGATGTAAACTGGCGTTTCACGAACCTTAACTATGTGTTTGAACACGTCTTTGGCAATGCCAGCCGGTCATTATTCGTGTATTCGGATGTAGGAGGCAGTAGCGTGTTGGGAGATCAAATTACTGGTTTTATTCGCGAAGTAAATTATAAAAGAGAAGGCAAAGGAAGCTATTACTTTGAACCGACACAACTACAATATATACCGCTTCGTAAACAGCTTCTTGACATTATTCAAGTACAAGTCGCAGAGTCATCAGGTGCTCTGACTACATTCGGACGAGGGGTTACGACCGTGACATTTCATTTCAAGCGAGTATGATCGGTAGCGGACTTATCCGATTTCACCCTTCTGTGGAACGACCCCAAGACGGCTACGGGTTAGCCGACACCGCTTGGAAAACTATTAAAGAAGTGGGCCCCGCGCTTTTGAAGGATGTCATCACAGCTTCAGCTGAAGCTGGTTTGAAAGGTTTAAAAACAGGTGTCAAGAGCAATCAAGTTAATTGGAAAGGTGGTCTCGAAGCAGCCAAGCGAGGCGCTAAACGAAAAGCTACTCAAGAACTCAACAAACTTGTTAAGAAAAAAGTGCGCAAAAGTATTTTGGATTTTAAGCCATGCGCCCTATTTACTCTCGACGTGTCAAACGTTTGCCTTACTACAAAAGAACGTATAAAGGCGGTACTGTGATCATGACTCGATCAAAACTACCTGACTATCGTTGGGTGCAGAAGGCTGTCTTAACTCGTCAACGTCGCAAGACTAAAAAAAGAAGAAGATGACGAAAGCGTTGACAAAATCAGCTGCTGTACAGAATCCGACCTTAAACCTATTTGATGTTCCCTCGACGGATTACAGTTTTGAGGAATCGCGCTATGTACCCATCAACCCTTTCACGACGGGTATCCACCCCATTGAATTTCAAATCGCTGCTCAAGACGATTTTATCAATTTAGCAAAAAGTTACTTTGAAGTCGAACTCAAGCTCAAACTGGATAATGCTGGTGACATAGCTAATGACACGTTGGTGACCATATGTAACAATTTTATTCACGCGTTGTTTAAGCAAATTAACGCGCGTTTGAACGGACTCTAATCAGCCCTCAAACTGACACGTACCATCACAAAGCTTTCATTGATACAGTGATTCATAATGACTGAGACCACGGTGAAACTATCCTGAGGCCAGAGGGTTGGTTTAATGGTCTCAATTGCCGTGACGCTAGCGGAACAGCATTAACCGCCAATCAACTAAACCCTGGTCATGATGATTTTAAAGCACTCTCACAAGATGAGCAAAATTGGGTCAAATCTGTTAAACCGTTTAATGGCGGTAAAAAAGTGGTGTTTAGGTTTAAACCTTACCTAGAAGTGTTTCATCTAAGCAAACTACTTGTGCTAGGCGTGGAAATGCAATTCCAGATGTACTTGAACAGTCGTGAAATCTGGAGTCAAAAGCATGGTGGAGCTAGACACATTAGGGACATCACAGCCGACGATCTCAAAATTACATTGTTCCTGAACCAAGTCAAAGTATTACCCTCTGTGTACAGAGGTCTGCTTAACCAGTTTCAAAAAAGTTCTTCTAAGAAAGCAGTGTACCCGACGACCAGGAGTGAAATCAGAACCTTCAATCACGCTAATGATAGTGTGTACTTTGAAGCGAATAATATCTTTCAAAACCAGCGTCCTAATAGGGTGATTGTAGCACTGCTCGAGCAGACTGCCTTCAATGGAGATGAAACCAAGTACGCGTTTAGTTACAAGACCTTTAACATCACTAGCATCAAACAGCTCATACAAGGAGAGGAATATCCTTACAGAGTCCTTGAATTAGATCACACAGACACCAGCAAGGATCTTAGAGGCTATCACCAGTTTCTCAAAGCCACAGAATGTTTGACTAAAAGAAAAGGCAACATGGTTCGACCAGAGGACTGGGGCAGAAACAAGGGCTGCACTCTGTTCGTATTTAATAACGCTCCTAGCGAATCCCTAAGCAGTCCTGTCCTCAACCCATCCCAGACAGGAGACGTCAAGATTGTCATCCGATTTGGAGCTAACCCTGGCGTGAACCTTACTGTGCTCGTGTACGGAGAATTTGAAAATCTGATAGAAATTGATGGTAACCGTACTGTAATGTACGATTACTACAGAAACTAAGCATGGAAAAAGTAGCCCTGAACAATCACCAGTTAGATTACCTGGCCCAGGCAGACCCGACACTTTGTCAAGTTTTTTACGGCACGGTCCCTTGCGATCGCCTCCCTTCTGTTGTCAACCGAGAGGGTCTGACGGCTTACATTGTCAACACGGACCCACATGATCAGCCCGGAAAACAATGGATTGCGTTATGGACTCAGGACAATGTGTGCGAAATCTTAGACAGTTACGCGTTACCTTTACAAGAGTACAAAACCACAGATCCGCTGATCGAGTGGTTAGAGCGTCACTACAAAGTTCAAGTTTACAGTCAAAAGACATTACAATCAGTTTTTAGTCAAAGTTGCGGCGATTACACTCTTATGTTTTTAGTCCTCAAAGCCAGAGGCGCTAGCATGCAAGATTTTTTAAGTTTATTTTCAAGTAAAGATTTTGTAAACAATGACCGTATTGTGGGAAGCTGGCTAAGAACTCGTGTTGTCGATCAATTAGCGTGGACTCAATTGAAACCCGCTGACCAGATAAACCCCACGTGCGGTCTGTTATAAGAGTGAAAAGTTGAAATAAAATTTTAGTTTGAAATCTGTGTGTTGTCATGGAAAGACGCGAAGCGTTTACGTTTAGAACTCCCACTAGTATTATGATAGCGGGGCCTTCGGGTTGTGGAAAAACTGTGTTTACCACAAGACTCTTACTCGAAAACTCGGACCTATTTAGCACTACACCCAATACCATACATTATTGCTATGGTTCATGGCAGCATGGTTTTGAACTTTTTAAAAAATGTGGCGTCCAATTTCACGAAGGCGTGCCCGACCGCAATCTGTTACCCAAATGGTTTCCTAAAGGAGGTATTTTGGTTCTGGACGATTTGATGAACGAAGGCAGCAGCGATAAAAATGTTTTGGATTTATTTACCAAAGATTCTCATCATCAACAAATCACTGTCATCTATCTGTGTCAGGATTTGTTTCCGACAGGTAAATTTGCCAAAACCATTTCGCGCAATGCTCATTACATTGTGGCGTTTAAAAATCCGCGAGACCAGTTAGGGTTAAGAAATTTACTACAACAATCGTATCCCACTCAATTCCGAGAAGTGTTGGACACGTTTCGTCAAGTCACCGATCAAAGACCGTTTGCTTACATGGTATTAGATTTACACCCGGCCAGTCGCGACGATCAACGCATCCTTAGCAATGTTTTAAAAGACGAAGGGTTTATGCGCTGTTATCAGTTTCGCAAATAACATGGTGAATGCAAAGAGAAAACGTCGGCAAAGACGTAGAAAACAACGAGGCGGAGCTTTGCCTTTAGCGGCAGCGATTCCAGCACTCATAGCTGTCGGAAAGGCAGTAGGTTTGGGTGGAGCGGGTGGAGCTGCCAGTTATGGAGGTAAAAAAGCCATGCAAGCCCTATTTAAGAAGACAAAATAACGTAAACGTTAAACATTTCATCATGGTGCGTCGTAAGAGAACAGTAGTAAAACGTAGGAGAAGAAAGAGACAGCGAGGCGGCGCTTTGTTTCGTAGAAAACCAAGACTCGTGGATAAAATCGCTGAAGGGGCTAGCATGGTTTTATCAGGACCCGCACCCACGTTTGCTTCATTAGGGGCCAAATTAGCTGGACAAGCACTTAAAGGAATCACGGATAATGTGAAATACTATAAACGTCGACGTCGCCGATAGAATGTCAGAAAAGATGGAGCAGCTGGAAGGATTACACGCCTGCTATCATAAACAGTGGTGGTGTCGCTTACGAATGTTTCTTTACTTTAAACGTTGTCACACCTTGTGTAACGTGGTCACGCTTGTGATTTTGGCACTAAGTATTGTCGTGGGCAGCGTGTGGAAAGAAAGTTTTGCCATGGTGGGCTTGACAGCGGCAGCAGCCTTAGTCAAAGGATGGAGCGATTTTAAGAAATATTCACTCAAGATGGACATGTCACGGTTCGCCTACACGACCTACGAAAAGACATTATTTGAAATTAACACGGCTATTCTGAGCAGCGAATTTGATCTCAATAGTTTCTTAGTGAAAATGCAAACTTTGGACGACATTAGAACTGATTTTGCACCGCCGGTCTTGGAACGTGTTACACGCTTGTATTGTAATAAAAGGCTGATACCCTAAATGTGTGTTGTCATTTTTATTATGAGTTTGTTTCAACGTCACCGGGGATTTTTACAAAGTCTCCTGCGGGAAGCGAACGCAAAACGGCGAAATGTAATGCTCGATCTCGCCAACAAAAACCAATTAAATGCGCTCAGCGAAATGGTGTTGAATGTCATGAAACAAAACGTGCCCGTTCAACCGAAAACCATTCAAAAATTAAAACGCTATAAGAATTTGTTGCAAGCACTAAGACTTTGTCATATGTTGCTAAAACGCAAGCGAGAACAACTAGAGAAACAAACAGGGAGAGGTTTCTGGCAAGGTTTAAACGAATGCTACGCAGCATGTTGTGCTTAGGAAGAAATGAAAATGGGTATCCGGCCGACGGAATCGACATTGTGTCCGAACGACCAAAACCTAAAAACCCTATAAGCGAATTGATTGCGTTATTACAACAAGCCAATAAGAGAGAAGAAGAACTCAAAGATAACGTGGATTATTGGCATCGAAAATATAACCAGTTCTGTGCTGATTACATAGCTTTAAAGTACGACGACTTATGTCTTACGTGTCACAAAGTACAAGATTCCACACGGTCCGGTAAAACCTACACGTTGTGTGAATCCTGCGCTGCCGGTAGACAAACTATCGAAAGTCTCCAAAGAGAGTTAAAAAACGAACGAGAGGACTCAATATATTGGCAAGAGTGCTACGAAACAGCCCTGAAAGAATTATCAGAGTGAGTCAACAATAATGAATGAAGTGATCATGGTCCCGGCCGAGGAATTTAATCGGCTTTCGAATTATTATCAAGGTAAAATTACAGAGAGTGCGTTACTCAACAAAGCCGGCCGAATGGCAGCAGAGCAACAATTGATTTTAGCAGATAAGAGTATTCCCGATAGCTTAGCCGTTCGTATGGTCAAACCCATGGCTTTAGAACAAGGTCGATTGGTCAAGCGGGTTCGAACCGGTACAGCTCAACCTGCAAGCTATGAAGGCATCGAAGAACCGGAAGGGATGGTCGATGCGCCAATAGAACGTTTGCTCAAAGACATTATCAAAAAGCAAGAACCTGAGGTGATCGAAATAGAATCGCCGAAAAAACTGACTGGCAAGAAAAAGTCGCTTAAAAAATTGACTGTAAAAAAGCAGCCATATTCTCCCAGACCAGAGAAAAAACTTAAACCTTCGACCAGCGGTTATAAAACACCGGCGTCGAGTGTGATACCAAAAGGACTTAGTCCTGCAGCTAAGAAAACTTTAAAAGAACTTGGGTGGCGAGAAGGCGACGACAGTCCTAGGGGTGGTGGAGCAGGAAAGAAGAAACTAAAAAAGACCGAAGCAGAAAAACTACAAGAGGGTTATTGGGAAGCGTGGAGAAAAAAGCTTCATTATGAAACGGACTCGGACTAAACGAAAACAGCGTGGAAGAGGGGTGGACATTCAAAAATTATTGAGCAAGACTGGTATCGAATATCACGTGCCGGGCTATCAATATTTAGGTCCAGGTACCAAATTGAAGAAACGTCTGGCTCGAGGAGATCCTGGGAAAAACCGACTGGATAGTATCGCCAAACAACACGACATCGATTATGCCCGAGCCAAGAACTTACAGGACAAATGGAGAGCCGATGCTAAGATGATTGAATCGATTAACAAATTGCCGGGCAAAAAAACTTTGACCGAGAAAGTAATTCGTAAAATTATGAAAGCCAAGAAGCGAATGAAATTGTAATGTTTCTTTAATAAAGTTTGTTTACTACTACGCATGCGTGTTTATTGAGTACCATCTTTATAATTTAATTACATGCCGACACAGTAACACCTCCCACATGGGAGAGCAAATTGCTCCAGGGTTCAATATATGAGAATCATTCCGTCCATTAACGAATAGGGTTTGATACCACTTTCTTAAGCCGCCATCTTGGACATGTTAATTAAGGTTAAGTCACGTCATCAGGATGATGTCATTAGGGCTTAGGGTTAAAACCTCCATCAAGGTTTGAGGGCTAGGGTTTATTTCCATAAAAAATTGATAATCGATATTTACTCATTTGCATAAAAAATCGATAAAATCAGCCCTGATCTAGCCCATACCACTACTAACCAAGGAAAATTTGTGGGAGATTTATTTTAACTTCCTAGACAAAGTAAGAAAGATTCAGCAGTACATTGCAGAACTTAATTTACCTACAGGAAAGAGAGATGTACAGTTTGCCACCGATGCTGGACCTGGTGTTGGCTGCAGCAATATCACATTCAGATTCAGAGATGCAGAAGTTGCACGAATCCTCAATTTTGATCGCTTAAACTGCATTCACAGAGCACGTGATGACAGTGGACAGAATGAAGCAGAGAATTCAAATGCCTGTATTGGAGAGGCTATTGTTGATGGAGGGGCTTTAAAGTAGAAGTACAATGAAGCTCTGGATGGCCTGGTGAATAAAGATGTGAAGAACCTTTCCATTGCTGAAGTGAACAAACTTGAACAAAATGCAATGGAATGAAATGCATGGTGTGTTGGAAAAGATATGACTGAATAAATACAAGGGGAGCTGGGTCCAGCTGGAGACTTTATGCACTCCTTCGTCACACCTCGAAGGGAAGACCAATTTTTTTCAAAAGTAGTTTGTATCAACGGCAGAATCTAAGCAAAATGATGTACCAGGCCATGCGTACTTAAGGAAATCAATGCCTTCATAGAACAGAATGCTCAAGTTGGAGAACTGTACTTAGAATATATCAAAGGTGATTGTCAACAAAATAGTGGAGACCTGTGTGAGTTCTGCACAAAATTCCCTCCTTCCAAAGATTAATTGCACCAGGTACCACATCCAAAGCCTGATGAAACTGCTCTACCGGATCTGAAATATGTATCATTTGCCGAAACTTTGATCACTTCACCAGAAGAACACTCCATCAATGGTTATCAACTAAGGCCTCAGATTAAAAGGTATCTAAAAGAAGGAAACGTAACCATGGAAGACAGTGAATCGATTGTTGAGTTTTCCAAAACCATTGCTGTTCAGGAATTGATTGTGCAAAAGTACCTTGCTTTTTAAAGGTAACTTCAGCAGAAGTAAAGATTGTCATGGCAATGGTCAACAACAACATCCTGTTTGCAACAGTGGGTCCATTTAACACCCTGTTTAAAGATTTTTTCCAGACTCTAAAATGACAAAGCGTACAAATCAGGAAGGCTGGCTGGCATGCATTGTGAATGGGGTGCTAAAGGCATATTTCAGGGAAAAAAATTTCTGTTTTCAAGACCTGTGGTTATGACTCATGGTAGGTCACATCATTAGCATTAAGGGTTGAGTGCGTAATTATTATTAGGATATACTGAAACAGTGGTAGTGTCGAAGGTGTGCTCTGATTGGCTTGTCAAACTTCAAATATTATTTTACCTCTGAGCAACCTGGGAAAAAATGGTGTCCCAGTTTGCATCTGTGACAAGTGAAGAAATCATCCAAATAAATTTTTTTGATGTATATTACTCAGTGCTAACCACCTCCACTTTAGTGAAGAGTTGTTAATTATTATTTCCTTTACAGAGAAATTCCCAGATGGAGGTTATGAAAAATGCCCCAAATTTGTTGGCGACTGATGGTTCTAACCATGACAGTCTCAAAAAGATGAATCCCCTGACGGTGCAAATATACGATGTGAACCTAAAGCAGGTGAAGACCAGCTTCTTGGACATGGGCTTATCAAGTGGCAGCATGCCTGAGATGCTTTTCTAGGGAATCGATGAGAATCCCATGGGAAAACTGCTTTACATTTCCATGGACAACACTTAAGTTAACTTGGGGAAAAACAACTCCATGCTGATGCATATCAAGCAGCAAAACCTATCAGTAGACTTCAATGGATGCCAGTGCCATGTTGTACACAATACCTCCTTGGCTGGAGCCAAAGCATTCAATGTTGAGACCGGATTTGATGTGGAAGACCTCCTAGTTGACATTTACTATTGGTTTGCCTATTCTACGAAACAAAAATGCAAGCTGGCAGAATATACCAATTTCCGAAAACAAGAATACCGGAATATCATCAAACACGTCAGCATGAGATGGCTTAGCCTGAGGAAGGTATCGGTCACTAAAAGACTTATCTTCTTTTAAAAAATGAGTCTGCTGCCCGGTTCAAGAGGATCCAGATTGCCTTCAGTAACCCCACAACAGAGGTATAGCTGATATTTCTGCAGTTGGTGTTGTAGATCTTAATTAATCTCAACCTCTTTCTGCAAAAAGAGAAACCTCTCATCAGTGCTATCAACTCATACCTTAAGAAGTTTCTTCAGCTCTGTTGTGTTGTTACCTGTTAGGGGACTGGGGCCGACCCTGGGGGACATCTTGGTCTTGTCCATCTCACATGGCGTAGTTGACAGGTTATATCTGTCAAATTTTCTTCTCAATTTGCTCACTATCGGGATACAACCTAAAAGCTCCATTGTACACACGTTTCTGGAGACCATTTCCATTTTCTTGTGGAAATTTTATGAAGAATTGAACCTGTAGCAACTCATTTTTACCTTCCGAGGACTTCAACCTCGGCGGCCTTTGCTTTTGTACAGGTCACCAATCGCTATCAATCAACATTAGTGTTCCATTTTCTTTGATTCAGGAGGAGCTATAAAAGGTATGCCTCCCAGGCGAACTCCACCATGTCCGGATGAGGCTAGTGCAGGGGCGAGTCCAGCAACAACAAACGGACCAAACCTGAAATTTATTTCCTCCGAAATTGCACGGGTGCTGAAGCTAGACATATCTACTTGTACTCCAGACGGATTCCATATTTGGAAGCAGCAATGGAACTCTGCATTGACCATCACAGTTTTTGCAGACCTTCCAGGGGGAACCAAGCAAGCTCTATTTACAAATGTTCTTAGTGGCGACACTGTCAACGAATGAACATCTTAGGGCTCCAAGATGTGAATGCTATCATCGAAGCTTTTCAAACCCGGGTATGTGGCAGCTCAAGTATCTTTGTTCATGAATACAAGTTTCACAACAGGTCTCGAGGGACAAACGAGTCTCTTGAAGAATTTTACACTGATTTGCAAACCTTATTGAATAAATAGCACTACGAAGATTGTTGCAAGACAGAAACTTGGAAGACATGTAAAGAACGCATTCTCCTTGCAAGATTAGTGGCTGGCATACGGTCTAATGAGGTTCATAAGAGTCTTTTGTGTATCAAAGATCTAACTCTTGAGAAGGCTGTGCAGCATGTTCTAGTCGATGAAGCTACTTCCTTGCAAGCAAATCAATTTTCTTCTCAAATAAACAAAACTGCCTGCCAATGAAACGAGTCAGATCACAACCATAATAAGAACAGTGAATCTCTCTCTGATTCACAAGTAGACAACCCAAGGAAGTGCAAATTCTGTAGGAGGGTCTATGTCTTCCGAAAGGAACTATGCCCTGCAAAGGATTCTATTTGCAAAGCCTGCAAAACTAAAGGTCATTGGGCTAATTCTATCATGTGCCCCAACAACTTACGAACTAGTGCAAGGGGATCCAGTGAACAGAAGAAATTAGGTTCGCATCCAACCCAGTCCAGATGTCCTGGAAATCCTTCCCTTCAAAAATTGAGTCTTCTTTGCATCAAAGGTTTTGTTTGCTTCCAGGTAAATAATATTATATCCGGATTCCTTATCCTCCAGGCCCCAGTTGTTCAAAGGCTGGATAACGCTATCCACCAGATAAATCGCTATCCACTGGGTAAGTGTTGACAAAACAAACCATGCTATCTACTGTATAGTGATTTATCAGGTGGATAGTGTTATCCACCTTTCGAACAACTGGGGCCTGATTTTGACAAGGTCCATATCCAAACAAATTTCTTAAAGTACATTAACTGACTCTTTTTGGGCTGGTGTCCCACCCAAACAATCCAAATTAGAATCAAAGGAGATGTTGAAATCACCTCTAATAAGACCTTTTCGCTCAGGACTTGAGATTATACCATTCAAGCTATCCTGTAGTTCTTTAAAATATATGCACTGATCACATGCTCTATTTGGTGCATTAATGTTTTCAAAAGGATACTTAACTCCTTGCACAGTCGCATTTAAAATGAAAAATCTCCCAAATGGATCACATAGACATGATTCATCTTCAAAATCTAAATCTTTTCTTATGTGTCATCACACCACAACTGTGGTTTGACCTGTGCACAAAAAAGTATTTTCCCACTCCACTGAGTTCTCCATATATTCTCAATATCTTTTGAACTATGTGTTTCTTGAAGATAAATAATGTCTGCTTTTTGTTTATTTAACCAGATAAACAATGCTTTCCTTTTTTCAGGCGATCAAATTCCATGGATATTTAGTGAAAGAAGTTTAAAATTTACATCCTCCTTACTGCTTGCAAATATATAAACAATGTGTGACAAAAACGAATTGTTTTCAAAACAGTAGCTTCAAGATAACAGCCTTTGCTCCAGACACAGAAACAACAGGACGCATACATACTAAAAGATGAAAAAAAACACAAACAACAGCAAGTACACCAACAACACAAAAAAGAGAACAATAAGGGTTTAAAAGGGTTTTGAGGTTTAAACTTAAATTAGACCTTTGAGACTTTGGACTTGTAACACATGTTTTTGAGAAACAAATGCTTGGTACGAAAAGAAACCATTGCAAAATTAGCTTTTTGGGTATGCAAAACAAGTGTTGATTTTGGTATGCCAATTTTATTGCAAAAACTGATACACCTTATTCCAAAATGGCCACCATTTAAGTATTCCTTTGTTTACTTGCAAATTAGCCCTTGCTGCCTCGTTTAAAGGAAAATATTCCTTTTAATTGCAAGTCTAAGAACGAGGCAAGGTTAGGGCTAATTTGCAAGTAAACATAAGAACACTAAAATGGTGGCCATTTTGGAATAAGGTGTATTATCAAAGAGCAAAGCACTGTACTAATAAAGTAAATAAAGATATAAGAAATATTCATCAGTAGAACGTTCTTATAGATAGAAAGGTAGAATGCTTAAATTAAATTAGTGGTGCTTAAGAAAGCTCAGCCGATCTTTGACTTTACAGAGAGAAAATAGATTTGTCAAAAGATTTTTTCACAAAATTGTAGCTAATCTTTCACTATTGCCATCATAAATTAATAAGAAATATTCCAGCAAAGTATTCAGATCCTTAATTTTCTTGTAGCCTGCTCAACGTTTTGCCCATTCCCTTGCCAATTTAGGTGGAAGATCTTTCTCAATTAGCACAGTTGAGAAGCAAGGACTTTTAAGCAGCGCTTTCCTCTTGAACCAAATTGACTCAAAGTCCATGGGAGAGAGAAGACATGCCAATATCGGTCTCAGGCTAGGCTCTCTTTCTGATGTTGAGGAAACTCCATAGCTATTTTTGGGTTTTCCCATACGATGAATTGCATGAGATTTAAAGTCAGAAGGTGCGCCTAGATTGGACAAAACTTGCTTCACCTTTTGAACATATCCCTCATTCGTCTCTCTAGCATTTTCTGGAATAATATGGAAGTGCAAATTTTCTCTTCTGAAGTAATCTTCTAGCTTCACAATTCTAACTTTTAAAGGGGAACTACAGGGTAAAAATGAAGCTATTTTGCATGATTGGCCTATATTTGCTACATCAATATTTGATACTAGTTTCTGTTGATTGTTGGTTTGAAGCTAGATATTTTAACTGAAAGACGAGCGAAAAACGCAAACAGAGTTGCGCCATCTTGGGAAAATTCGAGCCGGTCAGCAGTGTGATGCGACGTAGGAACGTTGAAAGGATTTTTTCATGGGATCTTTGAAACACGCTCTCTTGCCTGCTTTCTGCCTTCTGTTCACATTATCTGAAAAAAGTATGCTTTCTTTACATGTGAGGGTTTCTAGAAAATGATGAACTGCTGTGTCCCTGGATGTACAAATTATTCAGCAAAAACCAGTAAAACAGCAGACATAAGCTACCACAAGTTCCCATTGGACAAGAAGTGAAGGAAAACATGGCTGGAGAGGATCAGATGATCAAATATGCTGCCAATGCAATACAGCTATGTTTGCAGTGACCATATTTTGCCAAGCTGTTTTGAGGTGAATACCTGTTTGCAGATTACAGGACAGAAGTGTAAACGCAGACTGAAGGAGGACCTCGTGCCATCTGAGTTTGATTATGGCCGTGAGGCCAAAAAACCACCATTATCAAGCGAAAATCGCCTTGAACGACGAAGACATGAAGAAGTTAGTATTCTACATAAATATTCTATATTCTTTAATTTCTGCTGGGTTAACATGTCTTGTCCAATTTAATGAGGATGAGAGATCTGTTCTCTCGTGATTGTCTTGTTTTGATTTTTCATTACTTTGATTGTTTTCTTGATAAAATGTGGCAAGAAATCATCTTAGGGTATAATTAAACTAGTCAACAGATTATCAAATGCCTAATATAATAATAATAATAATAATAATAATAATGATAATAATAATAATTATAATAATAATAATAACTTTATTAACGTGTCAAGTAATATATGCTGCTATTTACTCTTAATCTATTTGGCAAAATAAACGTTACCCTTTTTACACCTGACCTTCTGCTTTGTTCAGATTCATCATTCAGCAAACTAACTTGTATTTGTTTTCCCATCAACAAAATTAACCATAAATACGGAAAAGTTAGTCTTGTCTCATGTACATTAATATTCATATTAGGGGAATGATGGTCTGCGTGCATATTTTCACTCACAGTTCCTTTGTTTTATTCTCTTTCTTAAGGAAAAAATGTTGTGCTGGACTGTTCTACATGAATATAACCGAAGTTCAGTTCCTAATCAAACTAGCATCTATACACTTTTTCACTTCTTTATTAGGTTGTTGTAGAACTATTACTGACTGCCCAAAGTGATGAGAGCACTTCCCAAGATGGCTTAGTAAGTAAAGACGAATCTCTCCATGTTGATAACAAACCTAGTCATGACCCCCCTGCAAGACCACTGATGCATGACATTGGAATTCAATGCTGTTTTGACCCTGTTTGCTACAAGACTGTCGAAACTCAAATAGATCAAATGGATAATGTATCTACCAATGTTTCTGAGAAGACAAGCAATAAGCTTCCCTTACTTGGTCAAGATGGGGCACACATCTCAGTCGTAGCTGAAGAATCAAAAGCTAAACATGACCACAGTTATGCCATGCAGCCACCCCCTTATGTAATTTTCCCTACATATGACGATGACAGCTTCAATGCTATGTCACCACCTCCAATGTATGAAGTAGAAGTTGTTCTGAGAACAACTACTGAGAATGATAAAATTGTTGGCAATGAGAATGGTGATGATAGTGATGTAGAGGATGATGATGATGATGATAGAGATGGTGAAGACCTAGTTCCCCATTGGTTACCTGGTAAAGGAAAATTTTCTAATGACGACAATTTATTGTCTGAAGATGAAAATGATGGGGACTATACATCTAGCACTCCTGACTGCAAAAAGAAATGCCTGGTATTTGATTCATGTCTCAATAAGTTGCTAAAAAGGTGTCCAGACTGTGGAGATGTCATAATCCAACATGAGAAGAAAATAATTTGTAGCATGCTATCAGTTGAGTTAACCTGCCACAGTGGCCATGTCACTAATTGGGGTTCACAACCAAGGTGAAAACCCTTGGGTAACCTGTTGATGGCAGCATCTATTCTGTTCACTGGTAATACCTTTGCTGCTATCAGTCGCTTTGCCTCATGTTTATATCTTCAGTTTTTTAGTGAAAGTGTTTATTACAACACACAACAAAAGAATTTGATCCTCATTGTTAATGAGGCATGGGAGGCTGAAAGCAGACGCCAAATTGAAAAGGTTAATGGAAGGCAGTTGTCAGTCTTGATGGTGATGGCCATTGTGACAGTCCAGGACACTGTGCCAAATATGGCACCTACACACCAATGGATGATGACACTGGAGATGTAGTAGCATTTTATGTTGTTCAGCTTTCAGAGGTCACATCATTTTGCATGAAAAATGGAAATCAGTGTTGAATCATACTATCAACAAACAACATTGGTCAAGGAACACCTATTTTCACAAGTGCAGTCACAGTCGCATTTCATCCACTGAAGCTAAGCGAATCTGCTGGCTCAAATCAGGTACCCTGGCTCACTTAGCTTTCCAGAAGAAGTGGTCCTAAACCCTAAGCTTCCAAAGGATCTGGCTAAGCTCACTGACTTCTGCCACACTGGCTGGCTTGAGGTCTATAACTCAATGATGCTCAAGTACTGCTCAAGAAAAGAACATTTTTCGTACCAGGGCATGGTTGCCAGGACTCAACTTGCTGCACTTGACAACAATGCAAACACTGGCCGTAATCACGCTTAAGTACAAACAGGAGAACATGCAGGCGAGGAACGCTACAAGATGTGCTTTTTAAAAGCCCATAAGCGATGGGTAGTCAAGCCAATTAGTGAGAAGAAATCATACAATTGTTTTTCAAATATGATTTCAGGAGTTATCAAGCGGTGTGAGGAAGAAAACGCAGTTGCCCAGCCTTTGCCTGTTCAGCTACCAAAGAACATTGCTTCAGAGCCAGTACCACTTAAGGCAGACTTGAAACAACAACATGGGTCAAGAGTTAACTAATGAAAATAATGTTATGTAGCTTTACAAGTAACAGCGATGTTTTCTTCATAATTAATTTTGGAGAATCTTGATATTGAAGAATCATTAAATCCTTAGTCTTTCACTTTAACTGGCAAACACAAGACATAAAAAATTGAAACCCATATATATTTTAGAATATATCAATGCCAAGAGTTAAGTGAAAAATATTTCAGAACAAGTAGTCAGTTAATTTACCGATGACAGTAATATAATTATACACATTGAGAAAAAGAAAACATTACCAAAATGATGCCCATTCACTGGAAACAAAAACAAAATAGATGGTACAGTTTATATGAGCTAGGCCTGAGTAAGTAATTAGTAACAATGTGATACTGCATTTTTGTTTATAATTCAGGTGTTCATGCGAGAATTGCCAGATTATGGGATGAGTGGAGGCAGGTATTTGCTGCCAAGAAGTTAAGGCAGTCAAAAATAAAAATATTGAGGCAGTCACAAGTGGCAAATGTCAAGAGGAGCCCACATGTATAACCCAACACCCAGGTTTTCATCCAGTCTGTGAAGCCAGTGGCACTGTAAACAACTCGTAGTATTGATGAGTTAAACAAGTATTGCAGTAACATTCCTGATCTGTGAAGCAAATTATTAAAGTTACAATTGATCTATGTTAAGTCAAAGGAATGCGTAAAATAGGCAACATGACCAGATGTTACAACCAGATTGAGAAGAAAATTAAATTGTGCTCCCAGAGTTTTGTCTGGTCGATCTACAGTATAAAACATAAGTAGGAAGCGAGACACATGAGTCCTACATTTTCGCATTTTCATCCCGGATTTCGTAGATCTTCTTGTTTAGTTCTTACTGTTTTAGAAGAAATTAACTGATAAAAGCTTGGGGTTTCGAAACTCAGTATCCCTGAAGAAAAAGTGTATCATGGAATTGTCCACTGAAAAAAAGAAAAACCTTCGAATACACTGGTAAATAGTGCAAAATTAATCACAAATGTTATTTTGCTGATGCTATGTAAGCTTAAAAACGCTTAATACAATCGACCTAAACCGACAAACTCCCTAAACACGATCGCCACATCATTCTGTGTTAAGTTCATTTTATTTCACATTAAAGTCATTCGACTAAGTACAATAAATCGATCGATTAGAACAATGCTACATACCAGTCAATTCTCAAGTCAAGGATTTGCACCTTCTACCTCGCTTTCCATGGACTTCTCGCCTGACAGGCCTTCAGCTTCATCTGAGTTGAGAAGCGGCTCAAACTGATATGGCTGAAAAGAAAACCTCCCAGGGTCTTGTTCATCGTCAAAATTATCAAAGGAAGACCCAGCTTCGGACTTAACTCAAACCTGAATTCAACAATATTTCGAACCAAATCTCACAAAATATGAAGTACACAACTGGAGGACATGGAAGGATCAAATTACTTTGCAGACTTGATGTCATACGATACGCTGACTGACTTCTGAGCAAGCAATCCCTTTCCAAGATGGCAGATTTCTAATCGCATTTTAAGCCAACTTCTATAGCAGAATTACTTGTTAATTTGCAAGAGAGAGCAACAACAATAGGAAAATTTGTAACGATGATGTTTGGCCTTTCTTTTGAAAAATTCTTATTTTTGCACCAAAGTTCCCCTTTAAGACTTCAAAATCCTTCTTTAATCTCACCCTCTCCTCTGCGGTGCTTTCAAGACGCTGTTGTAGAATTCTGTTTATTCTTGTAGCGAACTGGCCTCTTCCCATGCCCTGTTTAAGGATTTTGTAGCCTCATTTAATTAATTCCTCTCTGAGAAATTTTATGTCATCTTTTTGTTCATATTTCAAGGATGCAATTTCTTCATTAATCTTGGTAAAGCCACTCTCAATTCGTTCATGAATAAGTTTCTCAATAACTCTTGAATCATCATCTTCACCAGCTGACGAATTTGAGCCCTGCAGATGCTTTTTCTCTTCGCCTTTTGACATCTAGTTCAGCAATCTGTAAAGTGCCATTACTGATCTACTAAAGCTCAATGCATACCAGGACAGTAAGTGGTTGCTACTGGTGTGTTGATTAATTCCAGATAAACAGTTGCAACATTCTCATGATAGCAAACAGAATAAAATTTTGTCTTGTCCTTAGGAATGTTGATGTAACAGGTGTGACCTCTTTTTTTTTTATTGTGTTCACATTCTTTTTTTTCCTTCTACATACAATACTAACCTTACTTACAGTACTGACACTTCTTACAGTCATGATACCAATATAATCTACAACACTTGTATTACTTACAATGCTTACGTCACTGCTAACTTTATTTACAGTACGTGGTTTACCCATAATTAAACATAATTGTAGACTTCATTGCTTCAAATAAACAAATCCTCAAAGATTCTCCATTTTTCCTTAAACAGATTGATGCTATTTGATTTAAAAGAAATCTACTTTTCCGTTTGATATTTATTCAATAAAATTCTTTCAAAGTGATTGAAAGATGGTTTCATTTCTTTACACTGACAAGTCCACAAGTACGTTTTTCCTAAAATAATTATATAATTAAGCAGATCCATCTCCCCCGCTAAAAACCCTAAAATAATTTCACAATATTCTAAAGAGAGGCACATGCAACTGTTAAGTTTATTAAAATTTTTTCACAAGTTTCATTCCAAAAGGAGGAGGAAAAGGAACAGTCAAAAAATATATTGGATATGGTCTCCGTAGTCTGGTGACAGAAGAAACAGTTGGGGTCAGAAATATAGCCTACAGAGGTGTGACCTCTATTGCTGAATGTATACCCCATGCAGAGTGTTCAATTGCAGAGAGCAAACATCTCCTTTGGCATGGTTGGTGGAAATTCCTTTTCAGTGTTGCAACAAGATGTTGATGATGGTGATGATACTGCCTCAGTTAGTTCTGACAACTCCACACTGATATGTTTGGTTTGTTTTGTGGAGATCAGCATTTCACAGACAGGTACCGCCATATTTTGGATGCCCATAGAGTAAACCATTGCTTGCTTGTTGGCCAAAATACTATAAAAATTAATGGTTGTCAGAGACTGGGCCTGTGCCAGTTGATTGACAGAATTGTTGTGTAACAACAGGTTTGTGCAATCGCTCAAAAACGGCGCCATGTGATGTTATGAGGCATGAGAGTTTTTTGGAGTACTTCTCGCAAGTTTGTGGTAGAGATTAAATTGATGCGATACTGTGAGATTTTGTTGTGGAATTTGGAGGCTTCCCAACAAAATAGTGGCACCTCCGACGGGACACCATGATAAAACTTAAGTGGAAAAGAGATGGCTGAAGCTGCAAGCAATGATCTTGAATCAAAACTGGCCCAAATCCGGATAACCAAGCACAAAACCAAAACAATTTTATCAACTAAAAGTGTTACCCAGATTAAAAGACAAAAGGATTCTTAACATGCAATCGTCGCCGCTGTGGAGAAGTCAAAGCGGAATGTAGAAGAGTTAAAAATTTCCAGTGGTGAAGAAATCGCTGCCATTAACACATGAGGTGACAAGGTTAAAGAAAAATTAACAGTTATCAATAAAGACATGGACAGCATGGCAAAATGTCGCTCAGGAACAGGTTGAGAAGTCTAAAAAGAGCAGTTAGCCTTTAAGATGGAATTATTCGAACAAAAATTGAAATTCAACCAGGAAGGAAGGAAGGTAAGGTGGAAGGTAAATTGCTGTCAAACACAAATCAAAACACAAGTCACATGGAAAGCCAAGAGCAAGGTACAGTAATAATGTTAAACTTTATTTTTATAGCGTCTATATCATTAACTGTTCTAGGCACTTTTCAATATCACGAAAAATGGATTAAAACTATGTGTATAAGCATAAAAATTAGATACAAATCTATTAATAATTTAAGAAAAAGCTTGGTGAACTAAATATGTCTTTTATTGTTTTTTGAAAGAATTCAAGGAATCAACATTTCTTAAAGATGCAGGTATACTATTCCATAACTTAGGTTCTGCAATAGAGAAATTGTTGATCACCAGAAGACGTAGAGTTACATGTAGATCTCAGGACTTGAAGTAACTTATTCGAGCAAGAACACAAAGAGTAGGAGCTACTGCAAAAGCTGAGCAAATTGGATATATAACTAGGTGAAAAACCATTGATAGCCTTATATACCAATAGCTGCTCTATTCTGAACTATTTGTAGGCGGCTTAAGAGAACTTTAGG
>JAHPZR010001623.1:0-25000 GCA_019787425.1 Platygyra sinensis
CATAGGCACGCAAGGCGTGCAAGAGTTATTTTTTTGTGAACCGAAAGGTTTCAGAGATAGCAGAATTCTGAATCGATGACATGTAAAATGTTTTACTAAACAAACTACAGTAACCTGACACGTCTCCAAATTACTATAGATATCATCTTATTTTCTAACAGGCAATTTGATTCGTTCTTTGTTACAGACCACACTGTGATTGGTGTGACATGCACACATGCATAACTTCCCATCACTCACCGATCTCATAGCCCTTTCAACCCCAAGAGGAATTTTTGCTCAAAAATACTCAAGCCGTTAAGAGAACATTTCGCATTTTATACGAGTCGTAAGTTTACCCTTTTTACAAAACAACACTACTTCATCGAAAATAGAAAGAAAGAGAAAAAACTTTCTGATACATTGAAAGTCTGATTTTGCACTTTAACTTGACGCCACACAGTCTTCAAAAAATATCGAACTGAAATGAATGTCATCAAATAAAGCTATAAACTGCTACTGCAGAGACGTAAAAACAGTCTAGAAATGAAAACTTCTTTTTTGTTTAATATCCTGGAAACAAAAGCCGACAATTTGTAAGCTCCCATTGAATTTATTCCCATAGCAAAAATAGAAGTGTCAAGTTACCATTTATAACAAAAAATAGCAAACATCTCGTGCGAACGATTTTCTCCGACACGAAAAATAAAAGTGTCAAGTTACCATTTGTAACTAAAAATAGCAAGCATCTCGTGGGAACAGGTGCTGACGATTGGTTAGCTCTAATTGAATTTACTCCCTTGTGAAAAACAAAAGTGTCAAATTACTGTTTGTAACTAAAAAATAAAAATATCTTTTGCATGCAACAAGAACAAAGCAGTCGTTACCTGTACCTATTGTAAACGTTCGAATTCTTTCGAATCAAAATAGTCTTGTCTCCCCTAAAACATTTCCTAAGAACTAGAAGCAACGATGCGTGAAGTCTAATCGAATTTACTCCTTGTGAAAAACAAAAATATCAAGTTACCTTTGTAACTAAAAATAACATCTCGTTCATTTGCATACAACTAGCTCACGCACTGTTTCAAACCTCAAGACTCATCTCGTCCATAACTAAAATCCTCAACCTAACCCACCGAATTTGCCGAGGTAAACCCAATATATGAATACTTCCTCCTCTTTTATAGAAGAATAAATATGGCCGTTCTGAACTGTATCGGGATCAAATCTTCTCATATACCATTTACCTTTAAAACAAGAAATTTGATTGGCTGTTTATAGTAGACCCGATCTGATTGGTGTGACATACATACATCTCTCACTGACTCACTGACTCACTGACTCACTGATCCAGTGACCCGTCCACAACATACTTGACGCGCCGACTAAGAGGTATTTTTTTTACAAAAAAATAACTCAAAAATTAGCTGTTTTCCCAGCACTACAGTCACAACGCAATGCACATTCCAGAGACCCCCTCGATGATTCATCTTTTACTGTGGACACCATATCACTTGATCAACACAAACTATATTATTGCATCATCGTTCATCTCTATAATGACGTCATGGTTAATAATCACTTGAACATCTACCCTCACGTTTCTTATCTGCAAGCAGTCCTTGTTGATTCGGTGATGACTATAGCCAAGCAATCAACTGATCAATCTGTAGCACAACAACTGACAACGACTAGACACGAACTGTTTAAGCCTCTTATTGCACTATCACATTGACCCGTCCATGACGTACCCAATGCGCCGAAATAAGCTCTCTGACTCGTTTAAGCCTGATTTACTGATTAATTTGTAGTTTAACTTGGTGCCACGCAGTCTTCAAAGAACATTATTTTGAACAGTTTTCATAACTTTTTTACCTTTAACAAAAAGATCTCGGACTGAAACGAATATCATAAAATGTCCTTGAATTAACCATATCAAACCTCTGCTGTGGACACCTTAAAGCTGTCCAAACATGTTAACTTCTTTTTTGTTTAATATCCTGGGAACAAGAGGCCATAACTTGTTAGCTCTAACTGAATTTACTCCCATGTGAAAAACAAAAGTGTTAAGTTACCATTTGTAACTAAAAATAGTAATATCTCGTTTTCTTTGTTCAAACATTACATGGGAACAAGCGGTGACGATTCGTCAGCTCTAATTGAATTTATCCCTTGTGAAAAACAGAAGTGTCAAGTTACCATTTCTAACTAAAAATAGCAAACACCTCGGGGAATCAAGTGCTCACGAATCATCACCTCTAATTGAATTTACTCCCTTGTGAAAAACAAGGGTGTCAAATTACCTTTTGTAACTAAAAATAAAGATATCTCGTTACATTTTGCATACAAGAACAAAACAGTTGTCACTTCCACTTATTTTGTAAACGTTAAAACTGTTTCAAATCTAAATAGTCTCGTCTCCTCTAAGATATGTTCTTTGAACTAGAAGCGACGATTTGTGACCTCTAATTGAATTAACTCGTTGTGAAAAACACAAGTATCAAGTTACCCTTTGTAACCTTAAATAAATATCTCTTCCCATTTGTTTACTACTGACTCATGAACTACTTCAAAACGCAAAGCTCATCTCGTTCATGACTATGCCACCTTTACACTGAAACAACCCGATGTATATTATGTAACTGTCACAATCCCCTCCAAACCGGACTAAAAATCACAAACCGGCAACATACACGTCAGTCTTTATTATTCAATCACCAAAGTCCTCGCACTTAATACAATCATAGAACTCCCAAGACTACATTTACCTCACTTAAGTTATCTTAAACAAGAAATTTTCTTTTTCTTCTACAACAATTCGCCGTGCTGGCTATTAGTAGTGTGATAAAGCGAAAACCCTGATAACATTGACGAGAAAAGTTTAAGTTTCATTTGTAACACATCTTCTCATCCCAGTAGTAAACAAGAACCATTACAAATGTGAAATCGTCACAGAATAATTTCTTTTTGTTCTGTTGACGAAATTAATCGTTGTCTCTTCGCTTTTCTCGTTGAAACTTATCATTGAAACTGATCAATGGATGCTGAAATTAACGACTCGCTCTCGACTCTGCAGCAATATTTAGGTTTCACTACAACACGCAAACGATTCGAACCTGGTCGCAACCTCTTCACATTCTCTCTACTGCATTCTGCCCCCTTAAAAACAATTGTTCCTATCATAGAAACCACATCAACATTAGTAGTAGAGCGGCTAACACTCATTTAATTCAAAAACCTTCACGATGGGAAAAGCTCACCCTTCATCGCATGCTCGCAGTTATACATGATCCCAAACACTATGTTTCTTTGACTGATTATCAAGTTGCTAATGACTATCAAACCCGCCCACAAAATCCTCAGCCTAACTCACAGAAAATGTCGAGGTAAACCCAATATATGAATACTTCCTCCTCTTTTACAGAAGAATAAACATGGCTGTTCTCAACTGTTTCGGGATAAAATCTTCTCACATACCATTTACCTTTACAACAAGAAATTTGATTGGTGTTTAATAGTAGATCCAATCTGATTGGTGTGACATACATACATCTCTCACTGATCCACTCATCCACTGATCCACTGATCCACTCACTTAACCACCCGTCCATAACATACCCGACGCGCCGACTAAGAGGTATTTTTTTTACAAAAAAATAACTCAAAAATCGGTGCGCCCCTTGGGCACGCCGAGTTTTTGTCGCGGCTTCTTTGAAGTTTGGTAGCGTCGGACAAAATTTTGTCAAAGCGAAACACGCCGGTCGTTCTCGTCTATAACACTCGTTGACAGTTCTTTTTTGCAAAGTAAGCAAAAATTCTGCCTAGTGCGACCGGCCCCCAATTTACCGAGTTCATCTTTACCGGTGACAGAAATGAGACGTGAAATGAAGTTAATTCGAATTGCCGGAATATATAGATGAAATTGAGATGTGATCATTGCAGTTGTAATTGCAATTTAAGCAATGGCAATTTTTAGCCCGAAAAATGTCCCTGCGTTAGCGCTGCGGTGCTTTACCAAATGAGCTTTGAAGACCCATATGTTGGAAGCAGACCAATTTATCGCGTTTATCTTTACCCGTGAGAGGAATGAATGAATGAGACGTGAAATGAAGTCTATAATTTGAACTGCTGGAATACAGATGAAATTATGATGTGATCATCGCATTTGTAATCGCAATTTAAGCCATTGCAAATTTTAGCCCCAAAAATTTTTGAGGGATTCAATGGGATTCGAATCCATGGCCTCGGAGTTAGCGCTGCAGTGCTTTACCAACTTAGCTATGAAGACCCTATGTTGGGAGCAGACCAATTTACCGTGATAGAGATGAGACGTGAAATGAAGCTAATTTGAACTGCGCGAATGCAGGTGAAATTGAGATGTGATTATCCCAGTTGTAATCCCAATTTAAGCAATTGCAAATTTTAGCCAGAAAAAAAGTTTTCAGGGCTTCAACGGGATTCGAACCGATGACCTCTGCGTTAGTGCTGCAGTGCTCTACCAAACGAGCTATGAAGACCGGCATATGTTGGACGGTAAAATTGAAATGTGATCATCCCAATTGTAATCGCAATTTAAGCAATTGCAAATTTTAGCTGGTAAAAAAATATTCAGGGCTTCAACGGGATTCGAACCTATGGCCTCTACGTTAGCGCTGCAAAGCTCTATTAGTCCGGGCCACAACCAGAACTGGATATAAAATTTCCTGTAATTTCATTGGCTAACAGGCTAAACCAAAACATTGGCTTGACCGCGAAAGGACTAAGTCCCAGGTAAATAACTCTCCCGCTCTTCGAGATCATGCGACAGGCGCAGAATGTTCGAACTTCGAAGCACAACTATGTATGAAAGTCAACCCTGTAGGACGGATTAATCGAGACAATTTATCTGCCCAAGGATTCGACGCACAGATATCAATATACTGTTGATTCACCAAGCGTTGTGTGCAAACCGGATACGCGTGTCACCCGTGTAGTGGAACGCGTGAACTTTTCGCTAAGTTCTGCGCTAAGCTTTAATAAATATTACAAGATACCTAAGCAAATTAAGAGGAAAACACCCCAAAAGAGGCGTATTATGTGGTGAAAATGGGATCTTTTTGCAGGTACCGGAGCACAGATTACGTAAGTTTACGTAAAACAAAAGAAATAAAAGACAAGAAACAAAACAACTCCAAATAAAGACTAATCCCAAGTGTACCAAAATACAAAGCTTTCCGGTACTTGCAGATGTATCCTGAAAATGGTTTGAGAAGCGATCCCTCGAAAGTGGATAAGTATTTGCAAGTCTAGTACTGGTCTCTGACATGTAAAATGTTTACTAAACAAACTACAGTAATCTGACACGTCTCCAAATTAACATAGATATCATCTTATTTTCTAACAGGCAATTTGATTCGTTCTTTGATACTACCAACACCGTGATTGGTGTGGCATGCGCACATGCATTTCTGCGACACAAAAAACAGTGTCAAGTTATTATTCGTAACTAAGAATAGCAAGCATCTCGTGAAAACAGGTGCTGACGATTTGTTAGCTCTAATTGAATTTACTTCCTTGTGAAAAACAAAAGTGTCAAATTACAGTTTGTAACTAGAAAATAAAAATATCTCGTTATATTTGCATGCAACAAGAACAAAACAATCGTTACCTACCAATACTATTGTAAACGTTAGAACTGTCTCATTTAAATAGTCTCGTCTCCTCTAAAACATGTCCTACGAACTAGAAGCGACAATTCGTGACCTCTAATTGAATTTACTCTTTATATCGATGCATGACTCTATATCTACGGAACGCTAACTCTGCTTGCAGTCGCACTAGTTTGCTGAAGAATGCGCAATAAATCTAAACACATGAGTTGGATGAATTTGGCCACACAGGTGGCGTGTTTAATATGACCCAGGACAATTAATTGTGGCAACACATTAAATCTATAAGATTTCCATTGTTCAGCAAAGGTGGGGCGAAAAAGACGCACCCACATTTCTAAATGTAAAAGAACAATCTGATGTCTAGTAACAGGGGATGGGGGGGGCGGGAAAAATGTTTTCCTTTCGAGATACCAACGGTACGAGGGCCAAGGGAAGAAGGGCGAGTTGCTCAAGAGAAATATCTTTTATCCTCGAGGGAACGCCCCCTCTATCACCCGGGGTGATAGTTGACATAAACCAGGTTACAGACCATTGCGTGACTGTCATGGCTCGACATAAATAACATTATGCGTGAACATAATGTTTGGTTTTATATCGATGCATGACTCTATATCTACGGAACGCTAACTCTGCTTGCAGTCGCACTAGTTTGCTGAAGAATGCGCAATAAATCTAAACACATGAGTTGGATGAATTTGGCCACACAGGTGGCGTGTTTAATATGACCCAGGACAATTAATTGTGGCAACACATTAAATCTATAAGATTTCCATTGTTCAGCAAAGGTGGGGCGAAAAAGACGCCACATGCCACCGTTTGTGGCAGCCCCACCAAGACAGAAGCAGAGTTAGCGTGGCGGAATAAGATGAATAACAAGAGACTTAATATTGATGTTATGCCTAATGACATATAGAAATTGCTAGCAACAGGCCTGTTTAGTGTTAACAGGCAAGCGTGAAACCGCAGCCCTTGCCTGACCGGCTTCAATGCAAAGTTAAGAGCACGTGCAACTAATTATTTAGCAAAATAATATATCATCTAGAAGTTAAATTACGTTAGGACCTAAGGGAGCTAGTAAAGCCGCAGCCCCTGTCTGACCGACTTCACCAACAGGCGAAGGCCCGGACAAACTAAACAACAATATTTAAAACTCAGGTGATATAAGAATGAAAGTGAAGTCGCAGCTCCTGTCTGACCAACTTCAGTAAGCTTCCAGTTCTAAATATTGCAGATGACAAAAGTAATATTATAGCACCCCCTTATAAATCTCGGAATACTTGTGTAAGTGGTTGAAAACTGCAAATTGAAAAAAGGCCGTAAAGTAGCAGCCCCTGACTGTCCTACTTTAGTGGACATACAGTTGAAGACAGCAACATAGCAGCCCTTGTCTGACCTACGAAGCTGGCAGTACGTACTAAATACAGGAAGAGAATGACTAACAAAATTAAATTAATTGGCATTGATACTTTCAGAACGAAGGTAAACCTTAAAGGCGTCGGATTTCCATCGACCAAGAGCTCTAATTTGCGCATCAGAAAAACCCTTGTCGGCAGCGTGACACGCGCCCCCGATGCGAAAACTGTGGTTTTTGTATCGACTTATGTCTAAGCCGCAATATTGGAGGCAACGCAGAAGCTCGGTATTAAATTGATACACAGAAATAGGGGTCTGATCAGAATTACAGAAAAGGGGGCCAGGACGATTACCTCGAACCTTGCAGTAGTTGAGAAGGGTTTTAACCGGGCAAAAAGATACAGAATCATCCCGAGTAATTAGGATATCAAATGGCCGGTGGTCAGAATTATGTTTGTAATCACTGATAGTGATCTTAACCGTGCATGGGACGCCCTCACGCGATAAAATTTGAAGATCACGGTATTGGACAACTGAACACGCAAAGCGAGCACTCTTGGTCGAAAGCTCTCCAATTCGGAAAAGGCCATAAAAGGCAGTAAGAAACATGGCTGAAAACAGAGTGCGTTGAAAAGCCGAAGAGTTGGTGTATTCGAGGGACCGGACGAGCTCATGCAACACTGGTCTGGTAATGGGCAGACGAATATCAGAATGTCTTTGACGACTTAACGCTGTCAATAACTTTTGTATCAAAAAAGATTTGGTCGGATCACAAAATCCACCGACTTTGTGAGCGTAAGAAATGGCCGAAAGATGTAAAGTTATCGTAGAATAAGCCAATTTGCGAAAAGAAAGATATGAAATATAAAGGGGAAGACAGACAGGAGATAATGGCAACGTGGGGTTAGGGGACCCATAAAATTGAGCATAAAATTGTCGAAAGACGGCCCACGCGCGTTGATACGATCTCCGGGTTCCTTCGGTTAATGCTGAGCTCAACAGGCCACTCAAGTTAGAGACCAACTCTTGGGCAGTAGGTTGGCGGGTATTGTGGTTGGATTCTCGTCTACATCTGTTGAGAGTTCCTTGAACTTTGCTACCTGAGAACGTGAAATGTAATCGGCTCGAGTATTGTAAAACCCAGGAATGTGTTTTGCATGAAATAATACATTGTGTCGGAGGCAACTTAACACTAAATCCCTGATTAACACCATAATACTCTGATGTTTGGACGTCTGCTTGTTGATAATGTCAACAACGGCGGCGTTATCAGAAAAGAATATGACACACTTATCAGCCATTAAATGTCCCCAGATGTGCAACGCGAGGACAATAGGAAATAACTCTAAAACTGCAATGTTATAAGCTCTCCACGTAACCGGCCATTCGCCGCCAAACCAGTGCTTACCAAAGACAGCCCCAAAGCCTATCGAGCCCGCGGCATCGGTATAAAGTTCAAGGGTATGCGACGTTTCCCATGAATCTTCGAGGAAAAATGATTTGCCGTTGAACTCGTCTAAAAACCGAATCCACAAAAGAAGATCCTGTTTCGAGCCTTTACATAAACGAATGTGGTGGTGTGGCTGCCGGACACCCTTGGTAAGATCGATCAGGCGACGAAGAAAAGCACGGCCCGGGACAATAACTTGACAAGTAAAATTTAATAAGCCTATTAAAGATTGAAGTTCTTTTAGCCTGACTGTGCGACGTTTATAAAAATTGTGCAAGAGCGCGCGGCATTTTTGAAGCTTTTCGTCCGGGAGTCGTGCTTCTCCGCTCACCGAATCTAGGGTAATGCCTGCGAATTGCAAGACTGTATCGGGGCCTACGGTTTTTTCCGGAGCTAGGGGTACTCCTAGATAATGGCATAGAGAAACAAAATTGCGCAAGTCGGCCTCGCACAGGTCTTTGGTCTTTGCAATAAACAAAAAATCGTCTAAGATGTGCAAAACAGAGGAGGCACCGAGGCGATGAACAGACAACCACTCCAATGCGGTACTAAAAGCCTCAAAAATGTTGCATGAAGAAGAAAGACCCATGGGGAGGCACCGATCAAAATAATACAAATTATCGAACTTCATACCCAGCAAGGAATAGTCTGCAGGATGAATTGGGACAATACGAAAAGCCGACTTAATGTCCGTTTTAGCCAAAAAACAACCCTTCCCGATGGCTTTAATGGCTTTAATCGCATCACTAACAGATGCGTATTTGACAGAGGAACAATAGTCAGGAATAGCATCATTAACAGAATTCCCTTTTGGGTAGGATAAATGATGAATCAAACGAAATTCAGACGGGTCTTTCTTGGGTACAACGCCCAAAGGAGAGGTACGAAAGTTCGCAAAAGGGGGAGTTCTAAAAGGACCCACAATTCGGCCTGCGTCGCATTCCTTGCGCAATTTTATTCTAGCAATGTCCGGTTGGTCTAGGACACTTTTAAGGTTAGGAGATTCATAAGGAAGCCGATCACCAACAAAATTGACACGAAAGCCACAACGGAAACCATCGACAAGGAAATGCTTTTTGTTTTGCTCATAGCAGTGTAAGAGGTATTCAAGCCGTTCCACCCTTACGGGGGTTACTGGCGGGCTGTGAAGGGCCTGATGCTTGAGGAGAGTTTCCTTTTGGTTTAACTCCACTAGAACGCTGTTGAGTGGTTGGCACGGAGCACTGAATTGCTGGGTGCTTGGCTCCACATTTATAGCAAACGTGTTCAAACTGACACCCTTGGCAGTGTTTACCGGCATGAAATGCCCAGCACGTTCCTCGAGGGAAAAAATTCGAACGAAAACGCTGCCGTGTTGAGGTTTGTGGCTTATTGGTGAACGACTGTGATCTCCGAAAATTAGCTGAGGCCCTTAACCAAAGTTCCCAATGTATTTGATCCCATGGATATTTATCGGGTGCAGATTGCCTCAGATAACGAAATTGTTCGTCATACCAGAGCCAATCCCCGTTCGATAAAGCAATGTCACGGACTACCTCGCAGTACTTCATCAACTGCGGGGTTTCGCTCTGGTATCGCTCAGTAAAGACCGAGACAAAAATGTTAAATGCGGAAACCCACTGCTGTATGTTGGAAACCTTCTTTGTTGTATGGTATGGCTCAAGAGTCAGCCGCGGCTGCTTTGATGGCACATTTGAGGGCGTCATAGATAACGCATACTTATCGACTTGAGGGGTGGATGCTAACAAGGCCCCAAATTCCACATATTCGTTAGCCCAGATTTTAGCTTTAATTTTCGAACCTACCCGGGAACTAAGATTTACAGAAACGCTAGTAAAAATTTGTTTAGGTTGAACATTGTCGGGACCCAGAAGCAGAGAATCATTGCTTGTACCTGCACCGATGAGGCTACTGACATGACTGCTCACAGCTGTGGTCACGCTATCTGAGGTCAGGTCGGCTTGAGAATGCCCTGGTACTTCAATAGAGGTGCTGTCTTCGAGGGTATTTTGTCTCAAGATCTCATTGAGATTGTCCTTAGACAAGGCTGTTTTCACCGCTTGCGAAATGGCTGTCGATATGGTGGCGGAGAGAGCGTTTACGTCCAAGGAAACCAACCCGGGGTTGTTGATAGTAGGTTCCGGAGCAGGTGGGTCCGTTGCTGTCAGCTCTGATGTCCGCACGCGTTTAGAACGTGTTTGGCGGCCTGTCCTTGATGGCTGTCCAGGACGTTTCTTAGGAGGCATGACTTATCGATAACAGATAAAAGGAGGTAATTAAATACGATGGAATGTAATTTAAATGTCGAAGTAAAATTGATAAGACAGCTGATAATGACAAGATGGAATTCCATCCCAAATTTTGGGTCGCAGTTGAGGTGGGGCAGTTATACAAATTCCCCGTAAATCTGCCGGGGTCATGAGCAATAATATGTCACCGGACGAAAAAGAGAAAACGCGAGAAAAAGGCCAAGTTCCCAAAACAATGCATTACCACCAGTGCCGAGTGCATTGGACCACTCATAAAGAGGCGGTCAAAGGATTGTACACTCATACGGCAGGGGTAAGCCACAAAATAAATCATTGCCAAAGCCATAAATCAACGTTGGACGTGCCAACCATGGTTCAAATGAACCGAACAAGCACAGCCATTGTTCGTGGGAGTAAAACCCAACGACAACTAACAGGGGCTGTGAAAACAGATAACAACTGACAAATCGGCTTGGCTTAAAACAACAAAGGAACTGGCACAAATTAAGGCAATAAATGAAAATCATAAAATGCCTGGGCAAGGCGGGCATTATAAAAAATGAGGATCTTTCAAACTTGTTACATGACTTATATATGCACGCCCGATTCGCTGCTATAGCGATTGTAGGCAACGTAGAACTGCCCCCCTCAAACTACGATAGAGCTTGTAGTGACCAAGCCCGTTTAAGTGTATACCGTCGCGGGCCATAAAATTAGTTTTTGCCCTCCAAAATCCTTTATGACTCCAGAACATTGCATAGGGTATGGGCTCCAGCACTACTTTTAAATACCGATTTAAGAGGATGACGTTCTTGTTAAAGGTAGGGGCCCCCGTTCGATAAATAGTTTGACAGACACATACGCATTTGACGTTTAGCGAGTCATGGAGGGACCGGGTAAGATCTTCAATTGCTGAGCCAACGTTCACTGCAGGAAGGTGGCTTAAGTCGTTAGTGCCTAGCTGTAATATAACTATGTCAGGCATGAACTTTTCGACAACAGAAAGATCATATTGGACGGTCTTAAGGACTGTTCTTCCCCCGACCCCGTGCCATTTGAGCTCTATTCCTTCGAGAATATGCAAGTTAGCATCTAAATCGGCATTGCGCCCGATATATTCGCGTAGACGGCGAATGAAGGAATGGCCAAGTATTAACACACGTCTTACCGTCATATGACCGACTGGGAAACAATTCAAGGGTTAAAGAGAGAACTAAACAGTCGAAAACGAGAACAGGTACTTGCCTGAAAAAATGTTTTCCTTTCGAGATACCAACGGTACGAGGGCCAAGGGATCCGGAAGAAGGGCGAGTTGCTCAAGAGAAATATCTTTTATCCTCGAGGGAACGCCCCCTCTATCACCCGGGGTGATAGTTGACATAAACCAGGTTACAGACCATTGCGTGACTGTCATGGCTCGACATAAATAACATTATGCGTGAACATAATGTTTGGTTTTGTGAAAAACAATAGCATCAAGTTCCCCTTTGTAACTAAAAATATTAACAAGAGGCCATAACTTGTTAGCTGTAATTAAATTCACACCCATGTGAAAAACAAAAGTGGCAAGTTACCATTTGTAACTAAAAATAGCAATATCTTGCTTTGTTTGTTCAAACATTTCATGGGAACAAGTGGTGACGATTCGTCAGCTCTAATTAAATTTCCTTCCTTGTGAAAAACAGAAGTGTCAAGTTACTATTTCTAACTAAAAATAGCAAACATCTCGGGGAAACAAGTGCTCACGATTCATCACCTCGAATTGAATTTACTCCCTTGTGAAAAACAAGGGTGTCAAATTACCCTTTGTAACTAAAAATAAAAAGATCTCGTTACATTTGCATACAAGAAAAAAAGCAATTGTCGCTTCCACTTATTTTGTAAACGTTAAAACTGTTTCAAATCTAAATATTTCTTTTGAACTAGAAGCGACGATCCATGACCTCTAATTGAATTTACTCGTTGTGAAAAACAAAAGTATCAAGTTACCCTTTGTAACCTGAAATAAAATCTCTCTTCCTATTTGTTAACCACTTACTCATGAACTACTTCAAAACGCAAAACTCATCTCGTTCATATAACTAGCCACCATTACACTGAAACAACCCAATGTTTGTTATGTAACTGTCACAATCCCCTCCAATCCAGACTAAAAATCACAAACCGGCAACATACGCGTCAGTCTTTATTATTCAATCACCAAAGTCCTTGTACTTCACACAACCATAGAACTCCCAAGACTTCATATACCTCACTTAAGTTATCTTAAACAATATTTATTTTTCTTCTACTACAATTCTTGCTGGTTATTAATGTGATAAAGCGAAAACCCTAATAACATTGACGAGAAATGATTAAGTTTCACTTATTACTTATCTTCTCATCCCAGTAGTAAACGATAACCATTATAAATGTAAAATCGTCACGGAATTTCTTTTTGTTCTGTTGACGAAATTAATCGTAGTCTCTTCGCTTTTCTCGTTGAAACTTATCACTGAAACTGATCAATGGATGCTGAGATTAACGACTCGCCCTTGACTCTGCAGCAATATTTAGGTTTCACTACAACACGCAAATGATTGGAACCTGGTCACAACCTCTTCACATTCCCACTAGTGCATTCCGCCCCCTTAGATACAATTGTTCCTATCATAGAAATCCCATCAACATTAGTAGTAGAGCGGCTAACACTCATTTAATTCCGAGAACCTTATACAATGGAAAGAGCTCACCCTTCATCGCATGCTCGCAGTTATATCCCAAAGACTAAGTTTCTTTGACTGATTACCCAATTGCTAATGACTATCAAACCCGCCCACAAAATCCTCAGCGTAACCCACAGAAAATGTCGAGGTATTAAACCCAATATATGAATATTTCCTCCTCTTTTGCAGAAGAATTAATACGGCCGTTCTCAACTGTATCAGAATCAAACCATTTACCTTTATAACAGGAAATTTGATTGGTGTTTAATAGTAGATCCAATCTGATTGGTGTGACATACATACATCTCTCACTGATCCACTGATCCACTCACTGAACCACCCGCCAATAACATACCCGACGCACCGAGTAAGAGGTATTTTTTTTACCAAAAAATAACTCAACAAAAATTTTGTCAGAACTTGCAAGGGGAAAACCCAGAGAGTGAAAGGCAGCGAGAGTCACGTTCCTCGTAATGAAATTCGGTCGTTACGTAACAATAGATGACGGCGATAACTATGTCACGTTTCACGAGATTACGTATGGTGCAATCGGCTACAAGGGGTAAACAGCTCGTGTGTAGTCGTTGTCAGTTGTTGTGCTACAGATTGATCAGTTGATTGCGCGTCTATAGTCATCAGTGAATCAGCAAGGACTGCTTAAAGACAAGAAACGTGAAGGTAGATGCTCAGGTGATTATTTTTTCTTAACTGTGTGTGAAAGACATTTTTCTGGCTTTTTCAAAGCGTTGGATTCGTAGGGAATATTACGTACGCTAACAAGTGAGAAAATCTCAGATAGTGCAGAGTATTATGCAGGATTGTCAGCACTTTTTTAGTCATCCCCTGCCTGTATGTAACCTGTAAGTTCAAAGCTCAAGAATAACTTACAATTACTGTTTGTCAAGACGATTTTAAATTTTACTCTGGTGTTTTACGTTGAATTTCGTTCATTTTAAATTCATTAGTACGTTAAACTAGCAAACGCGATAATTTTATTTTTTCAACGTCAACATTTGTAACTTGATACTTTTGTTTTCCTCGCAGTTTGTAACATGATACCCTTGTTTTCTAAAAAAACATACAAATGAAGATATTCTCGCTCATTTCCTGCTAGAGAAAGATGAAATAATGTTATTGACTTATAAAAAAAAATGGAAGAGGAAGGATTTTGTTTCATTCAAGAGGCAAATTTTCATATCATCGATCAACAATTACTAATTCAATTATCAAATGGTCACCTCGTGTCTCGGAATAGCACGTTCTTATTATGTTACCACCGTTGGTTTTAACTATAAACCAGTTCAAAATACACAATGTTATCGATGTCGATTAATACAACCGAGAAGCGTTTTAAGTTGACCGATATTATATCCTACATCGGTGAATGAGTTCGCTCAAAGACTGACTAAATTTATTTGCGGTTTCCGTAAGTGCCACAGTGTCTACAGCAATATTTGAGGAGTTTCTTTTGTCACGACATTAGTAATTTTAATGCCGCTAACTCGGAAATGTTTCGGGTGAATACATTTGTGAACTTCTTGTTCCCTTTCATAGGGGATAAAATAAACAAGCGGCTGAGGAGATCCATTCGTTTCCCTCTTTAGAGCTTAGCAAGCACGAAATAGTTTGAAAACAGCACACGACGTTTTTGAACTGAGATAGGGATGATTCCAAAAGATACGCTGTCACAGAAGCGTTCTTTGCACTAAAAGGGAGAACTGATATTACTTGAAGTTATAACAGCTATCGCCCGTTAAGACGAGAGTGTGGTATCGCACACGTGAATCTGAACTCGAGAACGGATTGTATCATGCTGACAATGGTAGAGCGCATGCGTCTTACATGTTGTGTTCTAACATAAAGAAAAGCACTTAATGTTCGTGTATAATTGTGTACATGAAATGTATTGTCTAATTTGCCTAACATATAGTTAACACAATGCTTATCAATCTGCGCATGCGCTTCGAGTAAATTGCTTTTGTTCTTAAGAGAATAGTACCACTAGGATAACAAGAGAATATTGGAACCATATGCAGTTTTGTGATGTTATTCACGATGTAATCCAAGTGTAGTACGTTTTACATAGCAATCAAAGGTACCTACCCCACCTCCTCAAAACAAGGCGAATTAATTAATTGGAATTAATTAATTAAACAAACATTAAAGTTTACACCTTATTGACATAGTGCTTTAGCACCGTCAATCCCCAAGCCATCCCAATAGTGCACTCTGCACTAAAAAAGGTATTACGTCAGTCACATAATGCGCTGACGTTGCAGGTTTCACTTTCGCTACGTGACAAATAATATCCTGCTTACTTTGCAAGTTTATTCCGCCACAAGTATCGGTAATTAATATATTTGCACATTTGCGAATATTTCTTGTGGGATTAGGCAATTCAAGTGAACTCTTGGGCTTTTTGCTGAGGTAAACAAGAACTTGCCAGAACTTGCAGGGAGAAAACCCTAAGAGTTCTAAAATTAGCCGTAATAAGACATCCTAATGCACCTGGTGGTTTTAGCTTTCATAGGAGTTCGGAGTTATAAGCACACCATCTATTCTGCGACGAAGTTGGTCTTCCCTTACGTCTTTTCCTTTGTATTTTGCATTGCTCCGAGTCGGACAGTGTGAGTAACCGTGATTTTAAAGCGCGGTTACAACCGCGCCGCGGTTCTTGTTTTTTTTAGTTTTGTCGGTGACCAGACCAAGACCTCCGCTCGGCCAAGTCTTGGCCGGGACTTTGAATAACGCAACCTGTACTGTTTATTCGCCAAAAGCTTTTGAAACATCAGTACACGAAAATGTTACACTTACTGTGTTCTTTATTGTGTGTGAAAAATATTTTATTTTGGTTTTATCGAAGCGTTCGATTCGAAGCAAAAGAACGTGTCAGAACGTGCAAGGATTACGTCATTGGTAGGCAAATAACCAACGCACTAAAATTTGCCGTGGACAGCTTAACTCTTGAATTATGTGGCTTGCGTGACTACTTCGCTAGCTTCTTACTCGTAAAGAAAATCGACTTAATTTAATCGTGACTATGAAGAGAGAAAGCTGTTTTTTATAGCCGTGGTGTCGAATTGTTCGTACTGTTCATACGCAAACATATCTTAGAAAAAGTTCCTGATTAAGACCATTACGTCATCGAAGATTTCGCAAGATTTACGCGTTATGGTGCAATTAGAGACTTTAAGCAACTCACGACGACCGCCTAGTGGACGCCCGCTACGTGCACTGGAGACTAGGTCGAGGTCGACGTCTTTTGGCGGGAAAAACAACGGTAAGGAAACTTGAAGATTGGCTTGAAGACGACTCTTTCTTTTCAGAGTTCTTTGTTTCTCCACTTAAGTATGGCGTCTCTTAGGGCTACTCGAGAAGCTTTATTGTTCGCGTACAGTGAAGAATGGCTGGATGACATGGAATTTTTGGTCTTAAATGAGCTTAACACCTCAGAAAACCTTGACTTTCCCTATGATTCATACGACCAGTTCAACCTCGACGATATGGACGAAGCCGAGTGTATTGCCGAACTTCGTTTTGAGAAGCGACACATTCTGCGATTAGAAGAGGTGTTACAGATCCCTCCTCTAATGAAGTGCAATCAGAGATCGGTTTTCACTGGAACGGAAGGTCTCTGTATGCTTTTGAAAAGGCTTGCTTACCCTTGTAGATATTCAGATCTTATTCATCGTTTCGGCAGACCAGTTCCGGTCCTGGGCATGATTACCAACAATGTTATAGACTACATATATGATACCCACCATCACAGGATAACTAACTGGAATAACGATATTCTGAGTCCCGCTGCGCTGCAAATTTACGCAGATGCAATTTCAGCAAAAGGAGCAGCCTTAGACAACTGCTTTGGATTCATAGACGGCACTGTAAGACCGATTTCTAAACCAGGTGAACGACAAAGAGTGATGTATAATGGCCACAAGAGGGTCCATGGCATCAAGTTCCAATCCATTGCATTGCCAAATGGCCTCATTGGTAACATGTATGGCCCAGTCGGTAAGAAAGTAAGGTAGCAAATTAACCATATAATTAGAAGCGTTATCAAGAGAACGGTAGTGGATTAGCATTAGGAGGGGAATACTAATTGAATTTGATTTTTTTTACAACCAGAGATCTTCAGCAAGCCCCATTCATGGTTCTTACCCTCCTTCTCCTTTTTCAGTTAATCCAGCGTTTTTTACAGAATCTGAAGAGACTAGGGGAGGGTGTGATTTGAAGTCTACAAGTACTAGAGATCAGAGGTAACAGAGTCCCAGGGATTTAATGTTGTTTTTTGACTACGTACCTATCCCAGGGTGGGGACTCCCATGTAAAAAAGACCAGGGTACTCATCAGAAATGGTGGCTTAAAACGTTTTTCACCCCTAAAAGATACCATTTCTAAAAAAACACATTACCTCCTGTCGCATTTTCTCGGCTTGATACCCTGAAAGGTACCACAAAAGCTTCTGCTGCAGACCTAGTTTGAGGCTGAACACCATAATAGGTGCCAAAACAGCATTTTTAACCCCTAAAAGGTATGACAAACACACTGTCCTTTTAACCTGAGAGTGTCCCCCCCACCCCCCCTCCCAGGCTCCCCATTTCATGAATGCAATGGTTTATGGTCTACAATCACACCCAGTGCTCCTTTCATCGCTCTGAGGAAAAGTATTAATCTATTATGTAAAAACATTTTGTCTTCCATGTCAATCACCACTCTCAAGAAGGAAGAAAACATGACGCAAGTATGTTGACAGAGTCTGGCCTCCTGAGGGAACTGCAGCAGAATGCAGTCTCGCCAACTGGGCAGCCTCTGTGTATCTATGGGGACCCTGCATACCCACTAAGGGTGCATTTACAGGGTCCATTCAAGAATGCCCACTTAACCCCTCAAATGCAGCACTATAACAAGTCCATGAGTGAAGTTAGAACATCTGTTGAATGGCTATTCAATGACATAATTAATTACTTTAAGTTTCTTGATTTTAAAAAAAACCTTAAGGTCGGCTTAAGTTGTGTAGGGAAAATGTACATTGTATCAGCTCTCCTTCGCAATGCTCTCACTTGCCTGTATGGCAATAGTACATCTCAGTTTTTTGATGTCCAGCCTCCAAGCCTGGAGGATTATTTTGCATAGGCATAATTAAGATTAAATATCAGTAATGACAAGTGTGATTTAATCAACAACCATTTATGTGAAACAAATAACTTGAGTAAGTGACATAAGAATGTAACAAAAACAACTACAAAACTCTTAAGAACAACCCAAATTTGTGGAAGTTGAAATTAAACATAGTTCTCTGTTCTTTGTTGTAAATTGTCTAATCCCAACACAACATTTGTCTCCAAGCTATGAACAGAATTAAAAACAAAATCACTTGATTTTGATTTTTTAAAAGGTTTGATTCTTGGGCTAAAATGATATACAGCAAGCAAGTACACAACCAGATAACTGAAACTTTGCACAAAAACTGTAACTCAAAAAGTCTCAATATTCTGCCTTTCACTCAGTTCTACTTTTTAGAGAACTTATCTACAATTGCCAACATAGTTTGGCTTTGCTGCTGACTTTGCTGCATGAAAGCAGTTACC
Organism: Platygyra sinensis; assembly: GCA_019787425.1. NCBI lineage: Eukaryota > Metazoa > Cnidaria > Anthozoa > Scleractinia > Merulinidae > Platygyra > Platygyra sinensis. Next base: position 18,979 of record JAHPZR010001623.1, read on the forward strand.
ATGTCTGCATCTGCTGACGTTGCATCTGCTGTTGCAGTTGCATCTGTTGCAACATACTATTTTGTTGTTCTATAATTTTCTGCTGCTCAGATCGCCTTTCTGCCCTCTCTTCTTGCTTCATCTTCATGTCTTTTTCTAGTTTTTCTCTCATAAACTCAAGTGTCTCTGATCCACTACGCCTTGCTTTCTTTTGCTTCTGACCAGTAGCTGTCACCCCAGTAGCTTCCCTGCGCTTCTTGCTCTCTCCAAGTTTTTCCATAGCCTGAAGGCGCATTTCTTCAGCATTTGCCTTGTCTTGTAATTCCCTCTTTTTAGCTGATTCCTCAAGATCTAACTCCACTTGTGCTGCTTGTTCTTTCTCAGCTATCTCCTCTAAAGCAACATCAAGTTCTGTAAGTTCTGGGACTTCAACTCCTGATGCCTTTTCCTCTTCTCTTATTTTTAATTTATAGTTTTTCAGCAAAATCCTCGCTCGGTCTCTGACAGACTTCTGTGAAACTCGGAAACGTGGTGCATGAATAGCATTCAGGTTTGATGCAATAAGTTCCCACGCCTGCCCACTCTCACGGCTTCTGTTCTTAAATTTGTATGGTTCAACTGTCAACATATCTCTGGCTAGGAGTACATCATGTTCTTTTGACCATTTGAAATTTCTGGAATAACAAAGGGAGAAATAGTAATTACTCTATAATCAAAAAGTCAACTTACTTGCATATCAACACTGTTCCCCTTCCAGAAAAACCAAAGCAATGAATGCACATCAAATAATTTATGTTTTTTCTCCACTGCCTATATCTTAGTCCCAGTAAAGGAAAAGAACAAATTCTTAATTTCCAGGGTTTTCGGCTCAGGGGATTCCTGAATAAATAGATTACAAATTCACCAAGAAACTTTCAGACAACTGCCATGAGCATAAATTTTATGGGACCAATTTTAATGGTGAACAATTTCTACTGATAGGAAAGTGACACTGAATTCGAATTGTAGTGAATGAAAATTCTGTTAGCAAACAAATACGCCGTGATGATTGTTTACGTTCGGCTTTGAGCAAACCTTAACTTTTGCTAGGTAAGTATGTTTAGTTGTTTTCTTGGTAGTTAAGTTGTAAAAAATTGTAAAAAAACATGTTGAACACTGCTGACAACTTTGCTCAGTGGAGTTCAGTGTCACCAAAACACACGCAAACACGTACTTGAGCTTCACAAAAAAAAACTCAGATGTAAATCCAACTTAATTCTTGGTTAAAGAAAGGGTTATTTTTGAGCCAAATTTATTCTACCGCTAAAAGAATATGAAACTACACGTTTACTTACGTAGTTTTTACAGTTGTATCTTCACAGCTTTCACAGCTCGCCATTTTTTTGTGTTGGTTTCCTAAAGAGGAATAATTTCGTGATTGAATATAGAGCTCTTTTCTTGACATCTAACACCAGGAACTATACCTTTAACTAAAGAAAACTTCCAAAAACACTAAAATGTGACTGCACTTCTTTGATAGGTTCGGGGAAAAAGAAAATTGTCGAATAAATGCTCACCTTCACACGACGACCTCCAACCCGTGTGTCAACAGTCGTCCTCAGGTGAACGACGACTGAAGTTTCGTCAATCGCATGCGCAGTGGGTGCAAATTGTGCATCTTCACTTCCGGTCGTCCACTTAGGCGTCGTCGTCGTGAGTTGCTTAAAGTCCCTATTGGCTACAGGGAGTAAACAGTTCGTGACGGTTTAGTCGTTGTCAGTCGTTGTGCTACAGATTGATCAGTTGATTGCGTGTCTATAGTCATCAGTGAATCAACAAGGACTGCTTGTAGACAAGGAACGTGAAGGTAGATGTTCGGGTGATTATTTTGTCTTTACTGTGTGTGAAATACATTTTTCTGGCTTTATCGAAGCGTTGGATTTGAAGAGAATATTACGTACGCTAACTACTCACCTGAATTAAGGCATGGGTCTCACTTATGTGTGATGTTTGGGACATTTTTTCTAAATTTAGTCTTTTTCTTAAAATATTGTCTTTCAATTATTTGTTTTTATGTAAAATGATTTTTTTCTGACAATTTACTCGACTTAAGTGGTCACGTGATTGACCACGCCCTAAATTGAAAGAAATATGATCACTTAAGTTACAAGAGGTAAACGTACTAGAAAACTTTCGTTTTTTCGTCCAAAATCTTTGTCTTACCTGGTTATATGTCGTTCTAAACGGGGATTTTGAAAATGTTATATTCTTTTGTCATTATTTCCAATTTTTGACTAGTCCCAGTCCCTCTCCAATGGAAATACGTTGTAATTGAAACAAAAGAAATAAATGTCTCAAACCCCGTTTAATTCTCTAAACTTGGTGGTCATAGCCATTAACATAAAACAAAATTAGTCAAGGATTACAACTGCAAACTATTGTAAATTTGGATTCAAATTTATATAAAAAACTGGGCGTGGTAGGTCACGTGACCAAAAAGCAAAGTTTTTGAAACCAAAAATAAAAAAGCTTCTTTCAAATACTTCACCCTATACAAGTTTATAAGCGATAGCTTAAATGTATTTTAAATTAGACCACCCCCTCCAAAATATAGCGAGACCCTTTCCTTAATTCACTTGAGTAGTGAGACAATCTCAGATAGTGCAGAGTATTATGCAGGATTGTCAGTACTTTTTGAGTCATCCGCTGTCTGTATGTAACCTGTTAGTTCAAAGATCAAAACTTACTTACAATTACTGTTTGTCGAGACGATTTTAAATTTTACTCTGGTGTTTTACGTTGAATTTCGTTCATTTTAAATTCATTAATACGTTAAACTAGCAAACGTGATACTTTTATTTTTTCAACGTCAACATTTGTAACTTGATACTTTTGTTTTTCTCGCAAAGTTTGTAACATGATACCCTTGTTTTCTCAATGAAGATATTCTCGCTCATTTCCTGCTAGAGAAAGATGAAATAATGTTATTGACCTATGAAAAAAAGAAATGGAAGAGGAATAATTTGTTTTGTTTCATTCAAGAGGCAAATTTTCATATCATCGATAAACAATTACTAATTCAATTATCAAATGGTCACTTCGTGTCTCGGAATAGCACGTTCTTATTATGTTACACCGTTGGTTTTAACAATAAACCACTTCAAAATACACAATGTTATCGATGTCGATAGCTTCTTACTCGTAAAGAAAACCGATTAAATTTAATCGTGATTTTAAAGAGACAAAGCTGTTGTTTACAGCCGTGGTGTCGAATTGTTCGTACCGTTCATGCCCAGACATATCTTGGAAAAAAATTCCAGATTAAGACCATTACGTCATCGAAGATTTCACATGATAGTGCAATCGATTTTAAGGGATACCCAAGTGATTATGCAATAACAGGCTTAGACAGTTCGTGTGTAGTTGTTGTTGGCAGTTGTTGTGCTGCAGATTGATCAGTTGATTGCGTGTCTATAGTCATCAGTGAATCAACAACGACTGCTTGCAGACAAGAAACGTGAAGGTAGATGTTCGGGTAATTATTTTTTCTTTACTGTGTGTGAAATACGTTTCAGTTTCTGGCTTTATCGAAGCGTTGGATTCGAAGGGAATATTACGTACGCTAAAAAAGGTATTACGTCAGCCAGATAATATGCGCTGACGATGCAGGTGAGTTTCACTTTCGCTACGTGACAAAAAATATCCTGCTTACTTTGCAAGTTTATTTCACCAAAAGTATTGGTCATTAATTTATTTGAACATTTGCGAATGTTCCTTGTGGGATTAGCCAATTCAAGTGAATTCTTGGACTCATCGAAGTGAAGAAAGAGAAGTATTAAGTATTTAATTTGCTGAGGTAAACAAGAACTTGCCAGAACTTGCAGGGGGAAAACCCTGAGAGTAAAAGGCAGCGAGGGTCACGTTTCGCGTAATGAAATTCGGTCGTTACGTAACAATAGATGACGGCGGTAACCATGTCACGTTTCACGAGATAGCTTATGGTGCAATGGGCTACAAGGGGTACACTGCTCGAGTGTAGTCGTTGTCAGTTGTTGTGCTACAGATCGATCAGTTGATTGGCGTGGCTATAGTCATAAGTGAATCAACAAGGACTGCTTGCAGACAAGAAACGTGAAGGTAGGTGTTCGGGTGATTATTTTTTCTTTACTGTGTGTGAAATACATTTTTCTGGCTTTATCGAAGCGTTGGATTTGAAGGGAATATTACGTACGCTAACTGGTGAGACAATCTCAGATAGTGCAGAGTATTATGCAGGATTGTCAATACTTTTTGAGTCATCCGCTCCCTATATGTAACCTGTTACTTCAAAGCTCAAAAATAACTTACAATTACTGTTTGTCAAGACGATTTTAAATTTTACTCTGGTGTTTTACGTTGAATTTCGTTCATTTTAAATTTATTAGTACGTTAAACTACATGTAGTAAACGCGATAATTTTATTTTTTCAACGTCAATATTTGTAACTTGATACTTTTGTTTTCCTCCAAAAGTTTGTAACACGATACCCTTGTTTTCTCAAAAAAAACATACAAATGAAGATATTCTCGCTCATTTCCTGTTAGAGAAAGATGAAATAATGTTATCGACTTATGAAGGAAAAAAAAGAAGAGGAATGATTTTGTTTCATTCAAGAGGCAAATTTTCATATCATCGATAAACAATTACTAATTCAATTATCAAATGGTCACCTCGTGTCTCGGAATACCACGTTCTTATTATGTTACCACCGTTGGTTTTAACAATAAACCAGTTCAAAATACACAATGTTATCGTTGTCGATTAATACAACCGAGAAGCGTTTTAAGTTGACCGATATTATATCCTACATCGGTGAATGAGTCCGCTCAAAGACTGACTAAATTAATTTGCGGTTTCCGTAAGTGCCACAGTGTCTACAGCAATATTTGAGGAGTTTCTTTTGTCACGAATCCTCAAGACAAGGCGAATTAATTAATTGGAATTAATAAATTAAACAAACATTAAAGTTTACATCTTATTGCCATAGTGATTTAGCGCCGTCAATCCCCAAACCATCCCAATACATGTAGTGCACTCTGCACTAGAAAAGGTATTACGTCAGCCACATAATGCTCTGATGTTGCAGGTTTCACTTTCGCTACGTGACAAATAATATCCTGCGTACTTTGCAAGTTTATTCCGCCACAAGTATCGGTCATTAATTTATTTGCACATTTGCGATTATTTCTTGTGGGAGTAGGCAAGTCAAGTGAGTTCTTGGGCTTTTTTAACGAAGGGAGTGAAGAGATTTGAAGGATAATTAAGAGGCTGTCTCTCTAAGAACCACCCACTCAATTTCGCTTGAAAAATAATTTTGCCTGAAACTCTGGCAACTGAAAGACTTTACCAAGGTAAGAATAAAACAAGATTTCTTTTGATTCGAAATGATTTTCTAGTCGCTTCAGGAGCCATTTAATATTTCGCCTCGTCAGGGCCCGTCGCGCCGTCTCCAAAAGCATAAAATTGGCATTTTTTCGTGACGCCGTAAAATATTTCATTCGCAACATCTAGTATTGAGTCTTATATCATTTTGCTCATAAACCTTTCTAGTTTTCCGAGATACTAACCAATTTTGTCTCAATTTAAGTGGCAAGACGAAATCAAGCATATTACTGAACACTATTATTCGCCATCGAACGATGCCTGGAAATGGCCTTCATTTAGAAGCTAATTTTTAAAATTTGGGACCTAGCTGAAACCTCTAGTCTACACAGCTGCAAAGTGTAGTCCTTTATCTGCAAAAATATGCAAAAACCCCTGTACGATTTCAGTATTTCAAAAGTTATGTCCGTTTGTATCAGCACATGTACGAGCATTTCCGACATTCAAGCCTATATCAAAATCGACCTATCCGAGCAGATTTTATTATAACTGCAACTTACCTACTTCGAAAATTGGTTTTATTTCCAATTTCAGTCACTTTCCAAGTCTTCACGTTGCTGAATCAGTCACTAGCAGTTCTAGTAAATTGGTAGGTTTTGCCTTCGAAACGTGAGCACGGCTACATCGAGTTTCTTGGAAGCGA
>JAHPZR010001623.1:30000-44605 GCA_019787425.1 Platygyra sinensis
GATCACCATGTGCTTTTGTCACGATCACCAGCGATGTGTCATATGTATTAATGTGTCGTTGTTGTTTTCTTGCAGACAATTTGGAAATCTGCGCCACGAACAACACGAGGATGTCATACAGTCTTTTCGCGTGGATTCCACTGAAATTTTGTTTTGATTTACCTGGAAAACGATGTGCAGTCTCGCTCAAACTTGTAGAATAATTAAAACAAACGGAAACTGTAGAACACGCTTATTTGATATATGCTACGATCAATTCCTTTTCATCCAAACATAAATTTAAACTTAAGTTTTAGCAGTTTTACATATCCGGCGATCGACTAGCCTGCGAACGCAGACGTATTTCCGGCTGTCACTAGTGCCGCCAGCAGAGACAAGCGATAGCCGGAAATAGTTCGCAGGCTAGGCTCGATTACCAGCCGCTGTCCGGGAAAGGAGCCCGCGCTCCTCCCCCGAACTCACGGCTGGACTCATGGACCTTAGTATTGTTTATCTCGACCAATAAAAAATCTCCCTGCCTGACATAAATTATCTTTCTCGAAGTAGCAAAGAAGTTCTGCGATACGAAAAGCGATCGCGATAGCGGGACATCTAACCAAATACCTTCAACTGATGAAATAATGCCTGATCTATTCCATAGCGGCATATACAACACACAAAATAGTCAACAGATTTTTTGCGTGAGAATCTATATTTCATTATTTGAATCATGTGGTGCCAGAATGTCAGATAACGGATAGACCAGGATTTTCATTTAGACCATTTTAGAACTTTAGTGTGGTATAATCCTTGTCATGGTAAGTATACAATCCTGGGTCTATGGACTTAAACATTTATCAGCAAAATTATTATTTGATGCCCTAATCTCTCCAAGGACAGAACAGGATTTTCATTTAAAATAGACGTGACCATTTTAGAACTTTGGTATGGTATAATCCTTGTTATTGCCCCCGCAGGGTTTTGGCCCAGAGGCCAAAACCCGAGGAGGCACCCTAGGATCCCCCGCGTGTATACATATAAGGAATTTCAAAAATGTAAAGATGTAAGCAAGAAAGTAAATTGTAGTATGCGAAAAAATCTCGATGTGATCAAACTAGGCGCGCACGGTGGTCTCGGGTAATATTTCAGCAAGTGCGCAAGGTGCTGTCGGGTAGATGTCATTTTGCAATCACGAGGTCTTCGAGCAGCGCTTCAAGGTCTTGCGAGTAGGAGGTTGCGTTTCGTCGTCTTCTTACAGCATTTCGAGTTCTTTCAGCAGTGTTTAAAGGTCTTGCAACCACGAGTTCGCATGTCGCTATCATCTAGCCGCATTTCAACCACGAGTTCGCGTTTTGCCATCTTCTAGCAGCGTGTCAAGGTCTTGCAACCACGAAGTCGCGTCACGCCATCTTTAGGCCCGGTTTACACGTCGCATTTTTCATGTGCCGAATCGAATTGCCAAATTAAGTGCATGTAAAATTAAATGTGACATATTTCAATTCGATGCGAGTCAGTCGAATATTCGACTGATCCAGTCGAATATACGACTGAAGTTCGACAGTTGAATTAAACGCCGCAATTTACATGTGCCGAATCGAATTCAAATTATGTTAAATAATTAGTTTGCTCGAATGGGAATTTAAAACACGTCGCTAGCTCTCAACAATTTTATTCGGCAAAAAAATACGACGTTTAAATCAAATCAGCAGAACGTATTCATTCGAGTCGACTAAAATTAGTATTTGATTCGGTGCATGTAAAATGCGACGCCGGTTTAAACCGGGCCTTAGCAGCCTTTGATAGGGTGATTATTTTGTAGTTCAGTGATTTATTTGAATTCAAAGGCATTCACAGCACTGAATAAAATTATTCGGTACAAAATTTGATTTGTTAGACACAAATCAGCAACGGGATCGGCAGACTCGATCCAACAGATTACAAAGATCATCGATAGACTCGATCCAAATCAGAAAGATAATGTCAGAACAGAATCTCAACTCAGAGTTGCATTGATATTGTCAGAAAGAGATACGGAGTTTGTTAGATCAATTTCCATTTGAATGTGTCGCTGTCGAAGATAAACAAGTAGGTGGTTACAGTTCGAAGAGGGCACTTTATGAATTCTGTTTTTGTTAACCCTGGAATTTATTCATGTCCTGTTGATGCTTATTTGGAAATCTCTACGCATTTGATTCTTCCATATTTATCAAATCTACGTACTAGCACGGAGTTTGCAGACCTGCTTTTCAATGTTTGCTCACATTATATCTCTTCGAGAGAAGATTTTTCATTATTGAGGGAAATTAGGAACCCTGTTTTGTCATACATAATAGATCTTTGTAGTTTATTTGCAGCTAGGGATTGTAATGCCTGTTTTAGCCAGATATTTGAGAATAGAACATTTGGTTACCTCAATGAAGAGAGCCTTTTCATGACACTAAGAACATTTTATTCTTTTTGTCGCTCATGCTCGAGTTCTGTGAATTTGAATAGCAGTATTCTTTTGACAGTAGTGACAGCATATGGATTAAATCAATTGGGTTTAGACAACAATATGTGGCCTATTTTTGTAACTCAATGCACACAGATCCAGGAAGGTTAACTGATTCCACCAATTGCGACATTCAAACTTCTAAGCCTGTTTACACAAAATATTTTCTTTACAATAAAATAAACAAATTTCTTAACACACAATACGTTGCTGTTTCACAAAAAAATAACAAAAAAAATGAATGGCCGTAATAGATTTAATTGCCATTTACAGAAAAATATGTTTACCAGTCATGGATGTTATCTTCAATAAATATTCAAACGTTTCTTTTTTAACAGTCGTATGCACAGTGTTTATATTCAGTAAAAACCCGGCATTTACAGGTGTTAATCCAGATCTTCAAAAGCGGGGGCAGCTCTAGTGAAAACTATGGACTTGGACATTTATCAGCAAAATTATTATTTGATGCCCTATTCCCTCCAAGGACAGATCAGGATTTTCATTTAAAATAGAAGTGACCATTTTAGAACTTTGGTGTGGTATAATCCTTGTTATGGTAAGTATACAGTCCTGGGTCTATGGAGTTAGACATTTATCAGAAAAATTATTATTTGATGCCCTATCCTCTCCAAAGACAGACCAGGATTTTCATTTAAAATAGAAGTGACCATTTCAGAACTTTGGTGTGGTATGGCTGCATGCCTAATCTCAATTTGTAATCAGTGCACTGATAATTGAGTGCATGAAGTGATACACTAATAACCAACAATTCCTTGTGACAAAATGTCTTCTAGTTCTGCTCATAAATATAAAGAATTACACTTTTGGGACACATGCATGGCCTAGCTAGAGTACTTTCAAAGTTTGGACCTCAAATTGGACTGTCTCTTTCTCATATTGTCAACTAAATAAGCCCTATGTTACTGGAAATTTTGTGTACATATGCAAAAACTATTCGTTGTCACTAAAATTGAAATAATTCATAACAGTTAATAGATGTAAGGCCTGGATTTCAAATTAATTAATGGCATATTTGAATTCTGATGACCTGGGCAACTGGTATTTTTTTGCTGAGTATTCCAAATTAAACGAGAGATTCACCCCATTAACCAGTACGAATGGAAGAGTGCACAAACCATTTTTCGGTAATAGATCGTAATACAGGAAGGTACAACTGTACCGCACTATAGTCCCAGGCTATGATACATACATATATGAGTTGACATAAGTTGACACAGTACACAAAAAGCCCGAAAAGTTCCGATGTAAATAACCCAAAATCTCTTCAGTTCACAGTAAAAGAAAAGTGAGTACAATTTTTGAGCCATAAACAAAAATGTAAGCTTAAACATTAACACAGAAGTAGTCGCATCCAAGCTTTCGTTTACTGAATATATTATACGCTAAGAATCGTAAAGCTGCATTACTCGGGAAGCACAATCATTCGCGTTTCGATAAACGTTTAAAAGTGACAGGATATAGAGAGAAAATAGCTGCATATATCCATCTGCGTCTGTAGGACTGATCGATCACGCGTGGACTCGTCTTCACTCTGGTTCTCGATCGCAAAAACACTCGTGTTTTATCGTCTTCAGCGATCATCATGTGTTGGTAAGGTAATCCGAAGAATTGAGGAGCAGAATAACATTCAACGTACAGCATTTACATCGAAAAGAAGAAAGAAATTCCAATTTTAACGGATCTTCGATTGCCTCTCCGGAGGTCCGAACAGCATGAGAGATCGTGTAAACTGAAGCATTTTGTAATATTGACCCATGATGCAGTTCGGCGCGTGTCCAACCTCCTCTGGATAACGAACAAAGTCAACAAAGAGAGGGATAAACGCAAACATCGATCTCAGGAAAAAACACTCAAGCAAATTGATGTGTGTGTATCCTGTGTGTATGTGTATATGTATGTGCTTTATTGTCTCGATCCCTTGTCACGCCTCGCCATCGATTCGTCATGATGCATGAAGTTGATACATACAAGGACAGATTTTAAGTTACACGCCACAACTTGACACGACTTAAAGAAATTGAGGTTATAATGTAAGACTTGGAACGCGCAGATAGATCAATGACTACGTAAAATATGTCATTATCAACAGAATGTGCCGCCGCATTACTATCTTTTAGATACCCTAGTTTATTTTAAGTTTGAGATGGCATTTTTAACCTATCAGACATGTCTTCACTATTTGGTGCACGGCTTTTCGTACGAACATAAAGCTGTAGTTCGGTTCTTCTCTTCGACTATAAAACTCGAGCGAGCTCTTTAATCTAAGATTACTATTAGTGAGGAGCGCGGTGGTCTAATGGTTAGCGTGCTCGACCCCAGAGTGGGCTGTGCAGGTTCGAGCCCTGGCCGCGGACATTGTGTTGTATTCTTGGGCAAGACACTTAACTCTCACAGTACCTCTTTAAAAAGGTACCGGCGAATTTAATGCTGGGGGTATCCCTGCATCTCACCAGGGGAGAGTAGAAATACCCCATTATTGCAGAAACCGGGATGAGCTCTGGCCGGGTGGGTAAATTGGCTCGTATGCAGTCTTTACTTTAGTTAAATAACAACATTGACGTCTGAAAACTTGCTAAGCGAGCTGTGTAGTCTATACACGAATTGATATGATGGTAATGTTTGTACATAACTCTATTTAAATGAGTAATCTTAATGTACAGTAACGCTCAAGAAACAGCCGCCACTGAGCGTTAAAGGTGAATTGTTTATAGCGAAGATATTTGTTTACAAACATTGCTTTTGTTATTTAAATGTTGAAAACGTTAAACAAAAGAACTCTTTGTTTCACTAGCCAATAGTTCTTTGGTTGGCATATTAATAACAATAGGTGACGTCACTGATATCTTTGCTATAGCGTAAATCAACACGTTCACACTTGGTTTAACAACTTTTATTCAGATGTCACTGTTTTTATCTCTTGTTATTCTCTCAAAGACACCTTGCATGTCGAGTCCATGCAGAAATGGCGGTACATGTCAGCCGATCTATGACAGAGCGGATTATCGATGCATATGTCCATTTCCGAACCTTATTGGAAAAAATTGCGAAAATTGTGAGTATTATAAAAGCTTGAAACTGGCCTCCTTACGCATGCGCTCTTTGGGTTCTTCGCAAGTCCTCAAGCATAGTCACGCATCATCTATCTCTACACTGGTTCCTATTGCAGACTTATACACTCATAAAAACTTAATTACGACTTAATAAAAAACACACCAAACTATCCGAATAATGTGATGTTTTCTCCATGGTAGCCATTCTTTGATTATGACATTCTAATAGCTTTCAATTTTCCATGAAATTATTTAAATATAATTTTGTTGATTTGGTTGCATTCGAGTTCGTTTTGGTGGTTTTAACCATAAGGGAAAAATCTGTGACGACCATCAAAATATGGCGATCAGCTTGTTCTTCTAGCCTTTGCTACTCCACGATCGAAAATCATCCTAACTGTGTTGTCCTTAATGTCATTTGAAGTTATTTCCAATCGTTATTTGCTTTCTTTTTCAAGTGTTATGCAACAACGAAACCCTCGACATCTGCACAAAGACGGCAGCGTCGTGGGAAGTAGAATCTAAAAGCTCTCTGAAGGTTGTGTTATCCGGCTGCAATACCACTCAGATCAGAAGAGAAGATGACTTGCTTTTTATGATAACCAGAGGAAATTTGTCCGACTATGGGAAATACGAAATCTTGAAAGTGGAAGATGTCAGTGGGTGAGTACAAATCCATAAATAATTATAGTTTTTTTTTATCTCCAGTCTTTTTTAAATCGTTGATTTACTTTCACTGTCCGGAGAGTTTAGGGTGGTTTGAGACAACAATTCTGAAATGCAACAAGAATTAAATCAGAAAATGGAATTACGTTAATGAGCTGGTTGTGATAGGATGTTCGTATTTAACCACACCCCCCTCCAACGTTTCTTCTGCGCCCCTTCTAGCCCCTCATTTTCATCTTCCACCTGCAATTCGAATGGCTTTAATTTAACGATGTTCTTGGTTTGTTGTTGTTTTTTTTCTTTCGTAAAGTTGCAACGTCACATTGAGGAATGCCTTTACCCAACAAGAAATATCTGATGGCAACTATGAGATCGCTCAGTTATTTCCAAGTTATGACAAAGTCACACTGAGCAATAACTGCATTCTGACATGTCGACAGCAAAGCAATGGACATGGCGGGATCTTAGCACTAAGAGCGAAAACAATGAATATCGATGGAACCTCCAAGATATTAACTTCTGGAAAAGGTATGCAGTGAAAACTGCTTTTCAAATCACGAAATCAATATATGCCATCCATTCATTCGATCATCCATTCATCCATTCATTCATCATCCATTCATCCATCCATCCATATATCCATTCATTCATTCATTCATTCATTCATTCATATTCTTTGATCCATTCATTCATTCATTCGTTCATATTCATTCATTCATTCATTCATTCATTCATCCATCCATTCATTCATTCATTCATTCATTCATTCATTCATTCATTGAATCAATCATTCATTCATTGATCTATCCATCCATCCATCCATCCATCCATGCATTCATTCATTCATTCATTCATTCATTCATACATTCACCACCACCATTACCATTACCATTAACATTACTATTACCATTATTATTCACTCATTTTCATTCAGTTAGGTAAGAATCAGTCAATCAGTTATTCGTCCATTCCCTCTTCCACTGACCCACGCATAAAGAGGTCATAATCTATCTGTTGCTGAATTAACTAATGTACTGTCTTCGTCAGGCTTCCGTGGTGGACAAGGTGGTGACTCTCGGGGAGGGGGTGGATATGGCGGCGAATCCCTCTTACATCTTTTGACAGGAATCAATGGAAAAGGAGGCGACATATCTGGAGCTTCTTGGACTGTAAACACAAACGGACTTGGAGGGGGTGGTGCAGGGGATACATCCGGTCAGTTCTGTTTAATTTTTCTCATGGGTTTTAAAATGATTGTTAACAAATAATTAACCTTTATTTTTAATATTCAGGTAGCCAAGGTGGTCCTGGAGGATATAATGCCGGAGGGGGTGGGGCTGATTCTACAACTAATAGTGACGACGGTGCCGGTGGAGGGGGAGGAGGTGGTCATTTTTCTGGTGGTGGGGGTGGTGGTGGTGGGACAGGCTGTGGTGCTGATGATGGAGGGACAGGAGGAACAGCATCTACTGTTGTAAGTAAACACGTTTTTATGATGGCGCCTTTCTTTGTCTTTTTCTGTATTTCAGTTTTCTTCATTTGAGTTTTTTCCTCTTTCAGTTCTGATCAAGATCGGAATAACCAGAATCCAATTTTAAACACGATTGAATTTTATAAAATCTACGCTAGCAATGTTGCCGCTACGCAACAGTTGTAATTGGTCAAAAAATGCATGCAATTTTCCGAGATGGTATAGCCGATCATTTATCCTAAATTTACCCTGTCGTTCTATCATATGCTGTTTCGGACATTCCACCGTTTACAGGTCTACGAAGGATTAGAGTACCCACTATTATTCCACATTCAGCAAGTCGCTGATAAAGTGAAACATCGGTAAAAAGCTGGCCCGTATCATCCATGCAGTTACCAACTACGACAGACTTTGTTCTTGTTTCTTTTTGCAGATGGGGAGTTACGCTGGGGGTGGGGGAGTGTCAAACTGTCCTGGGGCAGCTGGTGGGAACGGAAGTCAGCAGGGGCAGCCGGCACAAGGTCCCTGCCATTCATCTCAAAGCGGAAAAGCTGGGACGGAGATTCTTGGGGGTGAAGGAGGTAGTGTTCGAGTGGTTAGGTCTGTGAAATTAAAGCCTGAAAACAAAATTCAGGCTTTAACGGGATTCGAAGCCATAATTTCTGTGATACTGGTGCAGTGCTCTACCAACTGAGCTATCAAGCCAACTGGAAGCTAGTCTCATTGTGTGTTCGTAATATACCCGTAGATGGTGCAGAATGCAAGTGAAGTATGAATAAACATATATTTGAACTGCGGAGATGAGATTGATTATCACAGTTATGAACACAACTTTAGCAGTTATGAAATTAAAGCCTGAAAAAGTAAATAAAGACGTGACCAGCTCCCAGTTGGCTAGATAGCTAAGTTAGTAGAACACTGTATCGGTATTGCAGAGGTCATGAGTGGGGGCGACAGGGGGGTCAGAACCTCCCGCCTCCCGTACCCTGCTCTCCCGCTTCCCGTACCTTTATCTCCTACCTTCCGCCCTTTTCCGCGCTGCTCCCGTCCCGTGATTTGAGATCGCCTGCTCGTTTCAATTTTTTGCAATTTGAGAGCTTACGCGACACATATGCACTCATGTAGACATTTTATGACCTATATGACGTAACCACTGTAAACAGGTTTACTATTTCACCGGAAGTAAGTCTGTTTTTCAGCCCAAGCGCAAATATTCGTTTACCTCGTTTGCTCGGAAGTCTCGATAGTGACTGAGAAGACGTTAAATGCAAGTCAAATATAATTTGGGTTGATGTTTTTGAAAGTATTCTAACGCATTGTTAAATTAAAATAATTAGCATTTCGCATTTCTCTCCCGCTTCCCGCCCTTTCCTCTCTCGCCTCCCTTCCCCTGTCTTCCCCCCCCCCCCCCCCTTCACTCATGAGTTCGCATCCCGTTCAAGCCTTTTCCTCGAGACCACTACTAAAAGGCTTTTGAAGAACTGATAAATTTTGAGTTCACTGAACTCGTTTATCGTTGCCGGATTTAACCTTTTAAACACCGATTTGAATGAAACACCTTTCTAATTTGTCGAACGGAAAATAAATGCAAATCAGCGTGTACATAAGACCTTACACATCACGAAAAGAACGCCGAAAGCGATGTTGCAAAAGCTTTTATAAACTATAACTAAAACAGTAACAATTATCGTGATCATATAGTAACGTTATGATATCGCAATTAATTTTGCACTGGTTTGATTTGAAAGTAGAATATTGCGCAGACCAAAGCAAGATGAAATATATTTTCTTCTTTGAAAATTAATATAATGATTTCAAGAAGTCATAAGTTTGTTGATGGCTTGTAGCGAAGATGATTGTTTAAAAGTCAAAATGATATGTTCTATTTTTTCATAAAATGTATTTCTTAGAATAGAGTATTTAATTGCAATATATAACAACACCAACACACATTTGCAAGGTCTGTGCTAACAATGGCTGAGACATGAAACGTATGCCGGTGCGTATCACAATACTTAAAACTTATAGTGCTCGTTTCTTTTTAGTCCAGAATCTCTTCCCATGCTTGTTACTCTAAATATGATGTCAATGGTGAATAATTAGTCTGCCGGTCCAAAGGACATAATGATTTACCTTGCAATGAAAGAATTATTGTTGACTATCAAAAATCTAAATAAAGTTTTTCATTCATTCATTCATCCACTCAACGCAAGAACAGCTTCTAAAGGATACGTGTAAGAGTCGCTAAAATCACCTGAACAACTGTTGCTAATGACATACTTTAAGCTAGCATGTTGATTTATGTTTGATCTCCGAGCTCTTGTTAAGTAGTCACAATCTTAAGCAACTAGTTCCAAACGTGAGCGGAGAACGCTCTAACTGGTTAGCGGGCAAATTTAACTGCGAGTATCGTGTGAATGATGGAACAAAGACAGAACATGGAAAACAGCTAAAACTAACCGCTTCTGGTCATTTTAGTCTTTGAGAGAGGACAAGATTGGTTCCCACAGGAAGGCTTACGACCGACGCCAATGAATTATAGGGTTAACTAGTACCAGATTATCATATGATCGTAACAAGAAAAGCTTCGGGTTTGCTCGGAACTCCATTGTCTGTTGACTGCTTGCACAGTTCAGGATGAACGGTTCAGTCCCCCAGGTATTCGCAACTCCAAGAAATCATGGTTAAATTTGCATTTTTAAGAGATAAACCACAACCTATTAGAGTTCGTCGAGAATCCACATGAGAGCTTTTAGTGAGACAAAATTAATTTATGCCAGCAAGTATGCATATGGTCTTAAATCAAAAGCCACTCTGCCCCATGGTGTGTTATGAGCTCCTGGTTATGTACAACTGCGATGTTGACCTCTGCGATACCTGTGCAGGCTCTACCAACTGAGGTTTTAATTTCACACTGCTACTCACTCTAATACGGTGTATAATTGCGATGATCAATAATGTCTTAACCTATTTCTCCGCAATTCAAATAATTATATGATCTCTCATATATTCACTTCCACCATGCCTCCCCTCCCTCCCTCCCTGTCATTAACAAGCAATGTTGCAAATTTCTGCGGATATTTTCAGTATCTGTTCTGTAATACTTCAGACAATCTGATGAAGAAACATGATCTGATCTGACAAAAGAATATGTTAAGCATGAAGGGTTTTTTTTTATATTTTTAACAGGTGACTCGGCTTGTGGTTCAATTTATGGTGGAGGTGGGGCTGGAGGTAAGATTGCATCACTTTGTGATAGCAATGCTAAGAATCTTTCCAAAATAGAGAGTTCTTATAGCTTTTAAAATATGTGTTCACAATGCCAGAAGATATTAAAAGGACGAGCAAAAATCGTTTCAGCGACAGACAACCTGCAATTTTTGTCGTAACAATTTTTCTTTCAGTGATTGTAATCTACCGGCAAACAAAATTTCGCTTGATCTTCACCCCTTAAGGACGTTCGCGCGAAAATTTTCCAGTCGATAGAATTTTTTTAAATTTTTACTGCAGGCAGATAACGAGTTACTTGTGCCAGAAATGCAAAAAAAAATTGGGGGTCACCGTCTTCGTTTCAGAGATAAAGCGTGTGGAAAACTACCCTGATTTCGAAAAATTGTCCCATATAATTGAGCACGGTCTACAGGGATTTACAGTTAAAAATATCGAAGGTGAGTCAACGGAGGCAAACGATCTTAGTCATATTTTGTAGAAGTGGGTCTGTTGCCTAAATAATTTCAAATGTTACTAACGTTAAATCCAGGCAAAGCTCTAGCAATGGCCATCTGCACTAACATTTGTTTATTTTATGACTTAGCGCGCGCGCTCATGAATGACGTATCATGTGAATTTGCGTGCGCAGTAAGGATGCGCAGAAACAATTAGTGCGAACGTCCTTAAGGACGTTCGCGCTAACTGTTTCTGCGCATCCTTACTGCGCACGCAAATTCACATGCCACGTCATGCATCGAGCGCGCGCGTTAATTACTAAAATGAACAATGATAGGGCAGATGGCCATTCCTATAGCTTTGATTGGATTTAACGATCTTTGATGTTCGGTGACCCCTACTTTTCTTTTCAGAAACAGATTTTATTTACAATTATCTCCACTTTGTCCAAAGATGAACAAAAAATCAATGTGGGAAGTTAAAATAATTTAAAGAGATTTCTGTCCAAGGGAAATGGAATCCTGCCACCTTGCGGCTGCAAGGCGCGTGAAACTATGGTCGCTAAATGCGAACTTTTTCTTTGAGGAACCTCACCAGTTGACTAAATTCGCTTAATAGGTCCATTCAAACCATATTTGGCAGAGAACACTTCCCTTCAAAACTCTAATTGCAATATTTTGATACTTGCAGCCACTTTGGTGTTCTTCGCTTACGAAGCCCGATTTACTCAGATTTAGGTGTTTTTCCGGGCATGTTCTCTCCGAAAAGAAGTCGATGACCCCCCACTTTTTTTACATTTCTGATATCACTAAATCATCATCTTTCAATGGTAAAATTTTCAGAAAAAAATCAATGTTAGAAAATTTTCGCGCGAACGTCCTTAAGGTGGCTCAAAACAGTTTCCAGCACTTTCCAAGACGTAGATTTTGGTGGGTCATTATAACCACTCTTTATCAGTTGATGCTACAATCATAGTATCAAAAAACTGCCCAATCACTGGTGAACACGTTGGTATTATTTTTGCTACACTATACGCTACCATAGCACGGCTATGGCCTGCTAAAAACACCCTTAGTTTCAGCTTCAAGCGCTTATATCTCAAAAACGGCACGGTGAAATTTTTTCTCATTATAGAATTTTGATAAGCAGGATAAGATGCAACACAGTTTAAAAAAATTCCGTTCATGGGGTTCAGAGCCACCTTAAGGTCGGCACACACGATGGGACTAGTCCCTACAACAAGTCGCAGGGACTTGTCGCATCGTGTGAACTGGCCATTTTTGCCACAAAATCTAGTCGCAGGGACCACAATTTGGTCCCCTGCGACAAGTCCCACGAATTAAAACTGGTTTGAATTAGTGGGACTAGTCGCAGGGACTAAAGTTGGTCCCTGCGACTAGATTTTGAAGCAAAAATGACCAGTTCACACGATGCGACTGGTCCCCGCGACTAGTCGCAGGGACTAGTTGCCAGTTCACACGATGCAACTAGTCCCTGCGACTTGTTGCAGGGACTAGTCGCAGGGACTAGTCCCATCGTGTTTGCCGACCTTAAAAATTTTCGAAAACAACTGCAATTTTGCCAAGGACAGTTTGATACGTGCAACTTTGTTTAGGGTAAAGTTCAATAATGCGTTAGAAAATCATTGGAAACCGTTATTTTTGTTAATTTCAGTTAGAATTCTACTAAAACAATTAGATTATGAGCTCGAGATTTCTATGAGGTGATAGTTGATTCGGCCTTCGGCCTCATCAACTATCACCTCATAGAAATCTCGAGCTCATAATCTAATTGTTAATTATCATTATCATTATCATTATCACTATCACTATCACTATCACTATCATTATCATTATCATTATCATTATCATTATCACTATCACTATCACTATCACTATCACTATCACTATCACTATCATTATCATTATCATTATCATTATCATTATCATTATCATTATCATTATTGTTATTATTGAATTGCACACATTTAGGTGGGAAGATGCAGTTTAAATCCAGGTCGTGCGATTTATAATTTTTCCGGTTTCTGTTAACAGGCAATCACATGTTTTCTCACGAGAAATGAAATTTGTAAATTTCTGCAAATTGCTGTTGACAGAGGTAATAGTAAGCTTTGATTCAGCTACACTTAGTAACAAACGAATAACCAGCTAATTTCCGAAGTAACTGTCAAATTAACTAGGCATCTGTAATAACTAACTAACTAAATAACTAAAAATAAACAAATAAGTAGATAAATAAACTAGCTGCTAAATAACTAACCACTGACTGCTTCAATTTTCTCCAGTCTAAGTGATCAGCCTTGTTTAAATATATTAATTTAAACGTTTTCTCAATACTTTTTAGGTGGAATGCAATTCGGCAACACAGACTTTACCAAAAGACTAAGCTACGGTGGGGGAGGGGGTGGTGGAGGTGGTTCTGCTCATGGAGATGATCCAAACCCTGGGGGTAGGGGAGGACATGGTGGTGGTTTGATATATCTTCTACTCAAGGAGCTGACACTTGATGGTACCATTGAATCCAAAGGTAATACATTACTGCTGATTGTGTAACCTTTTTACTTTGTAACATGCCCAATTTTAAAGTCTCATTTCGTACCATATATAGTTCAGTAAGTAATATGCAGCATTACTATATGGCTACAATGAGACGCACGCTCTGATTGACTGCTGAGCGGAAGGGATTTTCTTGTAAAGACCGGGCATTATGAAAATTTTCCTCGGTTTGATGGCTCTTTTGAGTTGTGAAAAGTTACGAGCGCGTGAGAGAAAACAACAAAAAATATCGACAACTGCGAGAAAAACTAGCATACGGATACTTCTTTAGTATGAGCGACGAAGAGAGCCGCAGCGCGCACAATTACTTCCAGTGTTTTTATTGTATTCTCTTTAAGAATAGCACTAAGAAACCATATAATAAATAACTTATTTACCCCGACCGTTCGGTGATTACAAGAAAATCTCAGACCTCGGCCTTGATGTATTGATCTCGCTATCGCTCGGTCAATAATTCAAGGCCTTGGTTATTATCAAGAGACTAGTTAAATAGCATGCAAAAACGGAAAAGTACAAGATAAGCATAAATTACAATAAACGGCCTGGACAAACACCTTGGCACGGATGGAATCCGTTTGCACGTTCAATGTTGGTTTCTGCATGCCAATATATAACATTTCTTTAACAAGGCAATCAAGTTTGCCGCTACATTTCGTGATGATGTGAAATTGCTCAATAGTAGTCT
>JAHPZR010001624.1:5000-15000 GCA_019787425.1 Platygyra sinensis
AGAGTGTTGGTACAATGTGATAAACCTGGAAATACAGAAGTTTTGATTCTGATAAAATACTTTTGAACAGTAATAAACTCAGCTCCGTACATACGAAGCTTTCTTATCTGCGGCTGCTTGGCCTGCTACAAATCAAAACACTTTCGCTCACGGTGAAATTTGCTATACAATGACGGAAAAACAGTTATCGTAAAACGAATTTTATAATTAAGCAAACAGTAAAAATTGCGTTAAGAGGGAAAGTGAACAGCAGGCTTTTACTCACGTAGCAAAGAGTACGAATTACATGGATTAATAAAACAATTAAATTCCAACAGAGAGGGTTATTGACGCCCTAAAATAACTAAATAGTTAAGAAGGTTAGGAGGCCAATTTGCCTAAGGTAAGTTACATTACTAAGGTAAAAAAAAAAAAAACACGTACAGAAAAACACGAAAACACAACAATGTACTACAAGGACTAGTGACTATTTACTGTTACAAATCAATGGTACGGTGGAAAAGCCGTACTTGAACGCTCGTCCATGACGAAAACGAAAGTGGTCTTCACTATTTGCTTTCGTTCTTACAGCCTAGCCGTACCATATCCTCACTATCTATATATGTTTAATCACGAACGTCTTTTTTTCTTCCATCTGAGTGATGATGAGCAGTTGGATCAAAGTGGTTCCGGCAATTTTCATTGGCCTTGGTGCTATTAAACTGCTAACTATTTCAGCGACTGGAAACGAGTCCACACATGGCAATGAAGACGGAAAAACGATGAGGAAGAGGAATACTGCCGGCAATAAAGGATCTTACAATAGCCTGGATTGAAAGGCCTTCATACACAACATCACCTACCAATGGATCACTAGACAGCGAAGTCCATGGTATGATCAGTTTTAAACTACAAACTTCTGAAGACCATGCTGAAATACGTGCGCCAAATTTCAAAAGCAGGGTATCTTTCCACACGCGTTATCTTAGCCTGCGTAGCAAGCGTTTCCGTGGGTTTGGGGAGCAAAGAAAGACCAAAGAACGGTATTTTTGCCCTCGCAATTGGGGCGAGAGCCAAAATAAGAAACATGAATTCTTTGTTCCCTGAACCCCACGGAAACGCTTGCTACGCAGGCTAGCGTTATCTCTTAAACGAAATCGGTGACCCCCCCCCCCCCCCTTTTGTTTTGCTTTTCCTACACAAGTTACAAACCAACTGAGTGCAGTACAAATTAAAAAAAAATCTGTTCATTGTATAATTCTTGCTCGAACGTCCTCACGAACGTAGCAAACATAATTTTGCCTCAATCTTGGAAAAAGCTACACAAATTAAATGACAAAGTACGACAAAAACGACGTCTCAAATAATGATATTAGATCATTTGCACTTTCATTATTCGTGAGGTTGTTTCCCGTGAATCTGTAGAAATTTTTATCTGGTACTTGTTTTACAATGCTTCCTCCACTGGTCGATTCAAATAAAACTGCAACACTAAATTAATACAGTTTCCTTCTCCATGGAGGTATAGCGACAAAGCTCCGAAGTCGATCGTGGCTCGAATTTTCTCAATCATCTGGATCCTGTTGGGACTCATTTTCATGGCGATCTTCATGGCGAACATCACCTCGGCACTTACAGCTCTTTCTTTGCAACTGGAACCAACTGACCTTGTTGGATTGAAGGTTTGTCCAAATATCTGTTGTTCTTATATGCTTTTATTAAATTCAATTTATTCATTCGAAGACTGCTTCATATATATATTTTTAAGTTGTCTTTATATAGCTTATTTTTAGCTGCAGTATATGGGTTATGGACATTTACCAAGCATCAGGAAGCATGAGGTAAAGATGGGCGCGATCCATTTGACCAAAATTTCCGGAAATTCCGGTACAAAATCAAATAGAACAGAAAGTTTCTGGAAAATCGTTTCGAAAATTGTGGACAACCTCCGGAGGTTGTCCTAAAATTCCGAAAAAAATGGAATGCACGGAAATCCCGTTCCATTTGACGATTTCTGCTCGGGCCCAGTTTCTCCGAACCCGGAAATCAACATGGCGGTCAATCCTGGTCAAAAGTTTCAGTGCTCTATCTCACAAACGAGTGAAATACATGTATCTTACTTCAACATTATTGTAGTGGATTGGCCTCAACAAGCTTTAGTGAGTAGTGCAAAAATACATGTGAGCTACGTGAAATGTGAGCATAACTGCGCGAGTGAACAGCCCGCTCGTCATTCGAAAGCCAATCTTGAACTCGGTCAGGAAAATATAGAGGATCGTACCTTATGTGCGCGACCTTTTAAATTCTTATGATAAAAGTTATATTGATACCCTCACTAATACATCGTTTATTTCAACTTCAGTTTCGACGATCGAGCAACCCCAAAGCAAGTTAACTAAGGTAAAGGAGTCCTCTGTTTGATTTCGTATTTTCACGCGAAACTTACTTGGAGCGTGATGACCTGGGACGGGTTAGTCCAACAAAACGGAAAATACCGTTCCATTCGTCGCATGGAATACCCGGAATTTCAAACCGGAATATTTGGTCAAATGGAAAGCGCCCGATGGCTCTTTAAGGTGGCTCGATCGGATTTTTGAGTCACTATACCGTTCAACTTTCAACGACTAGAGCACCACCATTATCAATCCAACAGAAAATCAAACGTTAGTGATGTGCTAGAAAAAGATGAAAGTTTCAAATGGGGTACATTTCACCAAGATCTGAGTTACCATAGCAACGAAATGACGCCATGCCCCATTTTACATATGACCGAATAACTTGCCACTAGACATAATTTCGGAAACACGACGTCGGGATCTCGGACTTGACATAGCTGCCTAAACGATGGCCAAATTGTAAAAAAAAATCTATAAAAGCGTTTTCGAGAAAATTACGAGTGAACTTTCAAGTGTCAAAATGCAACAAAAGTAAAGTTGTTTTTAAAGTGCCCCTGTGACAAAAAATAAATTATTATTTTTTCTTTGGATTTCAAAACTATGTTAACTAAACACTAAATGACCCAAGTTTTAATCCTTGATTTAAAAAAGGCACCTGTTTATTTTAACTGGAACTTTCCTATTTAATGATCCGCCATTACTAAATTTAAGTTCTTGAGAGAGCTGGATCGAGGAGATAATGACGTCAAAGGCTCACTAGTTTAAGAATGCAATGCGTGTGTACGCTGCAGAATTAATATGCAGCACGAGAGTTTTGGGCTTTCACACTTTTAAACTCGCACTTTGCATACATAATAAGCTGCGTTCACACGCTGAAATTTTAAGCTGGTGAGCCTTTGACATCACTTTTCCCGGATCCAACCCTCTGAGGTCAAATCGGTCAGGTTTGAACGTGAGTAATGGCGGATCGTGAAATCCAAAACTTACACTCAAAGTAAACAGCCTTTGGATAAAAATGAAAGGTCAGAATTTTGCCAGTCAAGTGTTAAGCAGACACACTTTCAGAATTTTAAGCAAAAAAGGAAGTGATTTTTTGGATCACAGGGGCACTTTAAATGTTATTGCAAACTATGTCCACAAGACTTGACTAACGGGCTTTATGATCTTAAATGAATCTTCTAACATATAATTACCTCGAGCGAAAATCTCAGAGAAATCGCTCCGTTTGATTTTCAGAAACAATGGCGTGAATATCAACTGGTGTAGGCCGTTACTTTGCATTTCATCAAAAAATGCCCATAAAATTCTTAAATTGGATGTGAATTAAGGTAGCATACCACCCCAAATGACCGCTTCGCGTTCGCACCGTTTCAAGGCGAGACGTTAAATAAAAACCCTGACAAACTATATATTTTCTGAAAGCTTAATAAATGAAGATTACCATACCGTATTTATTGAAAGAAAAAAGATAAATGTCTTAAAAATATAGCGATCGTTTTGCAAAAGTACATGGCTTGCAATATTCAGTTCCTGTGCAGTCGGAAGTGATTAAAAGGAAGAGACAGACATTGCGCCGAGTTCTTAACACCTTTGTCTCAAAAACCGTGTCGGCGAATTTTGATATCTTGCCTGGTTTGTTTTTTACGCCCGGTTAAACTTCGGGGTTCGAAAAAATATCGCTCCTGTTCCTTCATTTGTTTATAACTCTAGAAAGAAAGGGAAAAATCAAAAACGCCGACACGGTTTTTGAGCTACATTACATAGGAACATTCTCCCCAAATCTGAGCTAAAACGGTTGAAAATTCGCTGCACGCGAACTTAAAACGTGCGCCCAATTTCTTGAAAATATAGTTTCGAGAAAAAGAGCAAAACAGTTTCAGAGACGTTCTTCCGGTTGAATGGGATTAAAACAACAAGGCGTGAAAGTAATTACCTGCGGTTTACAAACAAACGGCTCAACTTACTTCATAACAATAGCGCTCAAATGCTGACGAGACAAGATGTCAAATACTGTTCCGCGCGGGAATTTGACTCTACATTTCAGTTTTACCAGGCATCGCTGCTAGTCACTCGCTCCGAAGGTAAGTTGTTACTGTAGAATTGGAAGTGTTTCATCCCAGTTTCCGGAGTTTTCATTCCTCTGACTAGTAATTTGTAATATGAATAGGCCAAAACAACGTTAGAAATGCCTTAAGAAACGAAAAGAGGAAAAAGGTGACCGGAATAAGAGGAATAAGAGGCGAAGCCGAACGCGCAAGGGAGGGAATCACGCAACTACCACTGACTCCAGTGAAACAGAAACTCCCAAGGCAGTAATGCTTCCCGAGATGCGAGCAGCTGGGTAAGAATGGTAATAAACTGGATAGGAAACAATACAAATTGCTTTCTGGTCTATATGATCAGCACTGATGAATAGAGCCACAAAATTACCGCCACGTACACAATTGCCCGGCACAACAACCTCGAACTCGTGCTGCGTATAATAAGACCCTTTGTCGCTAGCGGCAAGTTTGTCAGCCCAATCCTTGTCGATGTCAAAACAATTTCTTTTTTTTTCTTTTTACCGCTCTCCTTAACACAAAAGGGCAGCTCGATCGCTTTCGCTTTTTTCTTGAAGACATGGCAACAGCGCGAAAATATTGTTGCGTGGTCTGGCCGTGACAAAATTGCGTGTCGAAACAAGGATGGTATGTAAGATAATAATGATGTGTTAACAGATTGTTACAGTGACTTGTCAACATTCTATTAACGGCAATTAGTGAAGAAAACACTATTTTGTCCATAACTTCCCGTAGAAACAATATTTTTTCGAAATTTCTTTTTTAAAACAAAGATAGGAGTAAGGTCTATCTTGCTATCGTAAAATATTTTTTCCCCAAAATGGTCACATTTGGGGTGGGATGCTACCTTAAAAACCACTCGATGAATTTTTTTATACTTGGCCCTCAATAAGATTAATCCATATTTAACGTAATACCGGAGTTTCACATAAATTGAAACATTTTAAGGCTGCTAATTTTCAGCGTCAACTCAGGAAAATATTGCGCTTATTTTCATTTGTGCTGTTTGTTGTCTTCATTATAATTTTCTTTTGTCTCGAATCACCATGCTATTGTACATTTCTGTATATCATGAATTCATAAACGCGCGATTTCTCTCCGGCGACCTTCCCGAGGCATGCTAAAATATCCCGAGCTCGAACTACAACAATAAATGTTATTGTAGTTCTAGCTCGGGATATTTTAGCATGCTTCGGAAATTTACCGGAAAGCAATCGCTCGTTTTATGAACTCATGATAGTGAATCTAAACCTGGGGTGGGGGCCTTCGTCAGGGCCTATCTGCGAGTGGCTTGCTTGCGGTCAGACACGTCCACTTAGTTAGACTGGGAGATTTACGAGCTAAATAACCTTGTTATTGACTGTTTTTGCCCAGTTTTTGAAGCTGGTTTGACATGAGTTGAGCCAGGGGGTTCGTCATATTATTTGGCCGGTGGGACTGTCTTCGGGTCCACTGCGGGCAGTGTTTTTGCGAATACGGTCACATCTTGAAGACAAAAAAAGACCTGCCAAGGTGTCCAAAGGCCAAGGTTCCATAGGTGGTGCACATTTAGGCAGCACTGAGACCATTTGGCTTCCTGGAGCCTATTTCGGCTTTATATCTGAGCAATTTTGCAGAAATGTGCCCGCTAGGTTTTCGCCTAAAATCGGGCTCAGGAATAGCTAGCGACTCCAAAGCTAGGGGGCTCCGTCCAGACTGGTCCGGGCACATGCCCAAGCCAATGGTCTATCTTCTGGTGGCTTGAGGTCAGATATCTACATTTTCGAATTTCATATCAATTTGCTTCAGGGTTTTCTTCCTCTTCTTCATCTTGTTCATTAAGTTACCGCTGCTTTTCTTTCCTTTTCATCAATGCATGTTGTCTATTTCCTCAAGTATTCTGTTTTTAGCTTCGATTATTAGCCACTCTTCGGGAAAGGAAACCGTTCTCTCTCGCTCTCTCTTTCTCTCAGCTCTTCAGCTTGCCGTTGAAAATGTGACCGGTTTCAAGAGGTGGCAAAAATGGAGACAACGATTTTCTCAGCACTCAAACAATGCCTTTATAATTGAAACTTGTAATTAAATTATGTGTATCACTGTGAAATAACCCATTTACTTTGGTTATTCGTGTCGATCATCGATCGATCAATGAACTTTGTTTTAGTTCGTTGCTTTGTGAGCGTGACAAGTGAATAACGAACAACACTACTGACTCGCGTAAGTAAACATATATGTTGAGAATCAACCGCTCTTTAACTGCGCAAATGTTTAATAAAGAGGTTTAATAGGAGGTACGAACACGGCGATCAAAGAATGCGCTAGGTCATTTTGAAAGACATTCGTTCGAAAGCGTTCCAAGAACAACCCCTCCTGTTAGTTTTCTTTGAATCAGTTCGGTCTGGTGCAACAAAGCAAACTCTTTCCAAACGGTCGTTTTTCTCGCGCGCAGCGATATTTTAGGGCGCGTGATTTCAGCTTTCTTTAATACGGATCAATAATAAATTTTTATAACCAGTTTTGTTTTCCCTCGCGTATTTTTCTCGGAGAGCGGTAAATTTACATTTGAGTGGTGCGAACAGGCTAAACAATAGCGAAAACAATATACGGAAAGTTTATTGTTTCACTGCTCCACCTTCTTCAAGTTAATGAGCGACGCCATATTCCCTACCGGAAAAAGCGCGCGTTAATCTTAACCAATGAGACTGGCCTCCTGGGCTTAATTTGAATAATTATAGGTAATATGACAGACCTAAGAACTGCAAGTAAATGTCCCGAGAACAATAGGCATTCTCCGCGATGATTGATGAAGATGCTACGCCAACGGGTTGGTGCAAGTTGATGCCCATCTTTCAGGCCGATATGGCTCAGATGGGAACTGTACCGTTATAGACACTACCTTTTGAGTGATTCGGAGTTTTATACGAGGAAGCAAAGGTTTTGAGCGAGACAAACAAAATGTCAAAGTACGCTAAATTGGGCGCACATGAGTTTAATTAAGAATTCTTATTAAGATCACAACTCCTCAAATCTCAGGCTGATATTCTTACTCCTACTTTTAATGCTGACTTTTTCTCATCCTATGTTTAGAGTATCCCAGAATTGACGACGTCATTAAGGCTGTGACGTCAAAGGAAGTGGATGGAATGTTACTGGACCGCTTCACAGCTTCCTATTATCAGTCAAGGGGCAAATTGAAATCACTTATCAACCTAAAGAAGTTCGAACTTCAAAGGGACGTCGGAGTTCTGTTTTCCAAAGATACAGAGGGTCTGGCACGGTGCTTAATAAATTTTCGTCGTTCAGACATTTTGAGGTCGGCTCAAACTCTTACTGATACATATAAGGTAACGTTCCTTAGATTTAAAACAAGGTTTGCAAATGAACACTTTTTTTACCCTGGCTTACACTGATTAGCCCGGCACACCGGCTTTCATTGAATGGCTTACATGTAATGAAACGAAATCGAAAGGCACAAAGAGTTGCAATCTACGGGAGCCAAGGAAAACCTTAAGAACTTATTATTACACTGCACAACCTGCCTTTTGTTACTTAACCTGTAAAATTTGTGAACGCGACCAGAAACTCCATTAGTTACAGTAAAATGTTAACTTTATCTCACTGCAATAGCCAATGGCAGTTTGTCAATGTTCTAGGAAAAATCAATTTTAAATAAGGTTGATTAATTCAACTGATGTACGTATCGGTATTCTTTTTTGCCTTAAGTTAACAGAGCAGAAGCCTTCAAGAAACGTCAACCTGTTTGATGAGTCATCCCATTTCATTACACAGTTTATGTACGTGTATTGGCTGGAATGCTCCTGATTGGAACCCTGTGGGATAACCTTATCAGAAAGAAGAGAGGGATTAATCAAAGCACCGTATTAGGTGAGATTAAACAGTTTATTGTTACGGTAAAAAGGAGATTCCAATCTCGCTCTACCGATTGTTTCGAAATCCTTGATTCCGTCCCTACTAAATTTCAACTCAAACTTAAGGAGGCTATGCATATAAATTGGGAAAAGCCTAATTTAAACCAACATGTTCATCACGTCAACCTGACACTTACGCTTTAGGCTTTATGTTCTTTCACACCTTGTAACTCACTCAAATATTTTTGTCACTTAACCTTAATCAATTATGTATGTTTCGCCTAGTTGTTATTGCTGATTTTCAGTGTCACGCCATTCCGTAATAGGTAAAAATCAAAATCAAAACAGTATCTGAGAAAAGAAAGAAGGTCAATATGTTTACACTCTCGCCAAGATTCAGGTCACAGCAATTTTTCTTATGAAAGATATGCGGAGAAACTTTTTCCCCAAATTTATAGAGATATGTATGGAGACGCCATGCTGGTGTTTACCTAGATGGCACCAACATGGCGGCCGAAAACCACCATGAACATCTGCCACAGAGTTTTGCTACCAAAGCGTGAATTTATCTCTCGAGGATCTCGAGTATTGTTTCTAACACAAGAACTATTCAGATAGCCAAATTCCCTGAAATAAGTCACTTTTTTAACGAACATAACAGCTCACTCTCCCGTCATGTAAATGCCGCGTCACGCAAAAGCTTAGAAATTCAAGCGCAATCTATCGCCAAACCAAGAACTCATTGGGAGCGAAAATTAGTATGAATAGCAGTTTTGAACTGCTCTTATACATCATGAAAGTAAAATCTCAAGGAGAACGATAGTTTTGTAGTATGAATGTTAGTGACGTTATCTGAAAACCGGCAATAAAGTCCAACGGTTTTTCAAATATTATGTAACTGACGATGATGTTGGCAACATCGAAACATGTCTTTAAAATTAAAACATGCCGTAACCTTCTTAATAATCAAGATTCCAATCGCCATTAATTCCTTACAGATTAATTACAGATCCTTTACCTGGCTTTTGTAATTAACTTGTTTACTCCTACTTTAATTACTTCTTTAAAACTTTTTACTCTGAGGTCTCCGAAAACTTTTATTCGTGACGGATTAAATAGGCTGGTTAAAACATTGGAGGTCAATGTCTCTTTATTACCGCAGGTAAGATGAGGGAGAAACCGCCAGCTAATATAGAAAATGGAGAAAATTAATAGGGTGTGGGGGAAGGGAAAAATTCTTTTTACTTGCTAAGTATGCTGCACAAAAGAGAAGGTGCACGCGGTCCACATTTAGCGATATCGATATCCCGGATGATAGAAATTCCCCCAACTAAGTACTGGGCCTAGTTCCGTCACGAGCGTCATGAATCTATTTATTGAGGAATCGTGCATTCTCCTTTCAGGCCGTCCGCCTTTCTCGATGACCTGTAAAATTAATGTTTGAGAGAGTTTAAGTTAAAAGAAATTGAAATAACTTTAATACAAAATTGCTTAAGACTTTAAATATTTTCTTTTTCATCTGACTTGTCAGGACCAGCAGTCATTGGAAGAATTACAACAGACACTATCCAAAATGACCTGGAAGTCACAAGACGGGTTCTTCAACAAACGCAAGAGCTGATTGACACACTGGAATTCACAGTTTCAAGACTAAAACATTATCAATAAATGTTGGAAGAAAAAAATTTAACAGTAATCACTGTTCAGGTGGATGACT